>JAULBM010007050.1:0-11807 GCA_032357055.1 Geukensia granosissima
ATCCTATAGAAAAAAACATTCAAACACTACTACTAGTTTTAGCATATATAGCCAATCTTCATTATTTTTCAAACAAGCCTGCATTAACACCAAAGTCAAGGAGAAATCCCCTCGCCCATAATACACGTGGTTAAAAAACCACTAGGGAATCATTGTCCCTTGTACTAAAGGCAAAGCAATTTCTTCCTAAAATTACCATATTGTCATCATTATTTTCTTTTACAGAAAACTATTTAGCATTTAATAGATAAACTGACAAACATTTCGCAATTAAAATGTTAACTTTTCACACCAGAATAAGGCTAAAGAAATATAACATTTGTTCTCAGAATTTTCTACTCATCTACAAGATTTAACATCAATTTATCAATGTCATTACATGTATATTCAACAAAGTTACTTTTATATAATATATGACCATACATAGCATATATAATTAATACAAAATTTTCATGTGTAACAAAATAAAACCAGAAAATTCATAATTGGAACAAAGGTGTCGTATACATTAATAATTAGCACCCAAGAATTTTTTTTTTTCAAAACTCTTATAATAGCCCAAGCATATGGGTTTCAGATTAAAATGATGTAATCAAAACTGTTTCAAAATAACTTAGACTGACTAAAAATTCTAGCCATTTATCAAGATGTCCAAATTATAAACAGTTTCATTTACTGTAAATGGTTATTTACTGAATTTCTATGGATTAATTGAAGGGTAAAATGTGACTATATATATATACAAATTTTCTATTTCATTTTCCAATACACTCATTGAATGCTATTAACCACAAGTAAAAAATAAGTAAAAATGAAAAGAATCTTACAATATCTAATACCAAGTTAACCTATAATTTCTAAGATTACTAAGAAAACTTAAACATTCATTATAATTTACAAAAACTTAACTTTTAACTAATTTAAGAACCCAAAGATGCACTCCAAATTAATCAGTTCATGGAGTTGACCTTCCCTTTTTTGCCGCTGCCTTCATCTTTAGACAGTCTCTCACAAGATGAGAAGTGCAACCACAAAATAAGCAAGGTCCACGAGGACGGTTAAATAATTGTCTGGGACGTGGGTTTATAAAGCCAAGACCTTGAAAACCTTGAGCAAAACCTCCTGGAAAAAATGGTTGATAAGGCATAGGGCACATGAACGGAGGATAAAGATTGTGAAACGGTGAATTTTCTTTTTGCTGTGCTTTCTCATCATTCTTAGCTTCATTCTGTTTATCCTTTAAACATTTTGCAATTGCTTTAGTAATAGTATCAACAGCTTTACCACCTAAGGTAAAGGTAAAGTATTTAGAAGCAGCCTCTGACAATTATACATAATCCCCCATTTAGATAGCAATAATAGCATGTCATACCCAAAGTTCACCCTGTCACAATTAATAAAACTTTTGAAATTTCAAAATAAATAACAAACCTGATCCGGCTAGCTCAGGTCTTGGACCTTTGGTTGGCCATACTCATTTGCATAGATGATAAGACAATGCAGAGCCCATCTCGCTTCTTTCAGGTCAACATCCCTTCCAGCCAGTTCGAGGATCTCCCCCAGCTCCTCTCCAGATAAATCTTTGACCTGTTTTCTGATTTCATCCATATTCATGTCATCGAAAGGAACGTCTTTTTGAAGACGTGCCAAATCTTTCAGTGATTCAGGCTGACCATTTTTTATCCTCTTTATTACTGGCAACAACTTTATATTTTTAAGACTGTGTCTTTTCTTTAAGACCGTAAGTAAAACCATCTACAGTGTAAACAACACATGACATTCACCTTTGACACACTAATCAATACACAAAATCAATATCGCTCAACACATGCAATATATCACGTGACGCCTCAAGCGAAATGGGGTATTAAATTACAACTCAACAAACAAAAATTTTTAACTTTAAACTCATGTAGCTAATAAATATTTCCCGCTATCTTGTATTTTAAGCATACTTTGCACATGTGAATTATTCCCCTTTCAACGTAAACAGATTTGATTAAAATAAAACCATCCAGCCGTACGGTCCACTCGAATAAATGGCAAACATATCGTAAAATTTTAAAATTCAAAGAAAATGCAACAGTAATATTGAAAAATTAAATAAACCTCTCCTAAGTTCTCATTCAAATCACCATATTAATAGCGAGGCGTACGTAGAATTTTACAACACTCTCTTGAAATCAAATAAAATCTTACAAATAGCATTCTTCTCATAAATTCTCTACGGCGATCAAGCATATCTCACTCTCATAAATACTCTCACGCCACGCTGTCATGTAGCTCAAAATTATCTTTATAGAAATTAACATTACTCTCGGTTCAAAATACTTAAAAAACTTCTTTAATAAAACACTGTCTCGTAAATATTCTCATGCCACGCTGCTAAAAAAGCTCAAAATTATCTTTACTTTTTCAAAGATACTCTCATCCACTCTGGCATATATTAAAATTATCTTTATTCTCTCATCAAAATAAACTCTCATGCCACTCTGCTGGCATAACTCAAAACTATCTTTACTCTCTCAAAGAGTAAAAAATTCTCTCATGCCACTCTGCTGGCATATAACTCAAAATTATCTTTACTATCTCAAAATTAAAGTTCTCATCTAATTAAAATGTTCTCTTAAATTCTCTCTACATAAAATTCAACTCTATAAGAAAATATGTTAACCTTGCAATTGTCAACGCCTGGACAAAATTGGACACGTCCAACTCGACTAGATGGATGTTGAAAGAATGAGAACGAGTCAAAACCACATGTCCCTACGTCATCTATTTCAACCAATGAGAATATTAATTGCCTCCTACCTGAATGAAAGTTTACAAAAAATTTTACTTTTAAGCGTAATGGAATTTGTTTTCTTAATTGACAGATTTGCTGGCAAAATCAGTCTAGTTATGCATCAACTAATAAAATATAATGAATTATTTTCCCTATTTTCATAGAAAGAATTCGAAGATACCATAGATGTCAAATGGACTATAACTATTATTACCATGAAGTATTTTTTCATACCAAAACTTCATCACCAATGATTATCTGTGTTCTTGTTTAATCAATAACTATTCCAAGTTTTAGAGTCATTCTCACTTGGAATCAAAGTTATTTGAAAAACTTGGGAAAATTTTGTCAGACAAGTATATTTTTAAGTCTAAATGTTACATTATAATAAGAATAAAGTTAGTTCTCTATTTTCGTTTTATCTGTATCTTCCATGGTGGTAACAGGTACGGTCATTTGGATTATGTGTATGGCTGTTAAACTTGCAAATATTTGATGACAAACATCCAAGGCAACTGTAAAGTTTTCTGAAAAGTAATCTCGCATAAAAGTCGCCAAAGTACACGATTACTAACAGTTAACATAATATCAATTATAACGTCAAAGTCATTAGGCTGAAAATGTATCAAATAAAATTTTTTCTATTATTTCTATTCAAGTTGACAGAATATTTCACAAACGTTTTAATAAGCTGAGGGGATTTCGTATCATATAAATGCAGATAAAGAAAATTTGGTATAATTGTCCATAGGGCAACCATCCAAAACGTCTAAATTACGAACATCTACAGGTACCTCTAAATTCATGAACAATAGACACATATTCACTAACTAAGGCAAGCTGTAACAGCCTCCAAAAATTAAAATATGATGATATTCAAATGCAACAAATTTCACGTGTAAATGGATACAAAGCTTTTTCAAAAAAGCAAAATATAGGCGTGTTATATTTCTTTGTATCTGTAAATGAACGAATGTGAAAGTTTGTTGCTATAACAACTTTTCCTTGCATATGTGCGCAAATCATTTCGATTCTGTTAAAGTCATTATTATCTGTATTTCTTTCGACAAATTTTAATGATCAAATGACTTCGCAAAAGATCATTCAATCTTTTTTTTAATTTCAAGGAAATTAAAGTCAGAAATTCTAAAATAATACAGCTCTAACAAATCAAGAGGCCTTGAAATTAAGATAAACGTTACCCGAAGGAATCTGAGATTTTCTGTCTTGTATTTTCTGTGGTGTTTGATTCTTTTTCTAACATTTTTATCGTAAATACACATATCAATTGTTAACGCCATTGTTTACATTATGCAACGTCAGAGACAATGAGCGCTTGCAAAAGTTTGCACTTTTAAAAAATCGATGTGTTTACACAATATAAATACCACAATAAACGTTAATTCAACATTTTGTATTTTAATAGGCCTATAATAATTCACCGAATGAATTTAAATCACAGTTTAATCGATATCATGGTAAGTCTCAAGGATGAATGAATTTGGCGGGAAAAAATGCGTGTAGCTTGTCTTACACTCCCCTGTGTAAGACAGAGAAATCTGGACTCGCCAAAACCATGGATACCATTGTCCGATTTATAAGAATAAGAACTGTTTGCCTTGTTACAAACATTTAACAATACTGGAATCATTTCGTTATTTATGCAGAACAACCCTGCCCCAATGGCTTTGAGAAATGCAAGGATGGAATACAGTGTATTGAAAGTAAATTGATGTGCACGCTTGTTGGATATCCTATTTGTGCAGATGGGTCGGATGAAGACTTCGAATTTTGTAAAGGTATATTTTATTTGATGACGAATTATAAGAGAAGAAAAGCAATGGTGATTAACGAGCATAAAACCGATCGCCAGTTTAAACAACAGTATAACAGTATATACTCGTTGAAAGTTGACCTGACCGATGTGAAGACTTAAGTCTATTTGATACTTACTGTGGCGATCCTACTGTTGTTTTCATGAATATTTCAGTATTTTGCTCAGAAATTAAATATTTAAAAGAAAGAATATGGAATATATGCAAGAAAGAAACGAACCAAATGGTACATATGTTCATAACAAATATTTTAAAACCAAATTAAAGTGCTTGTAAACCGTTTTTTCTAGATTAACTGTCAACCCTATGTGCCAAAACACAGAAAGATCGGTCAAACTTTATGAATTTCTAGTTGCATTTATGGACCAATTGAAATATTCAGTTAATGACGTAACCCAAATATAAAGATAACTATCAAGGAATTTTACTAAATTACAAAAATTCATTTTTTTACAAAATTTTATCTTTCCAACATACATTCCAGAACCCGAAAATAAAAAACAGCATACAACTCAAGCTTTTTACAACCTCCAAACAGCACAAAAGAAAAAATTTCCGTAATATTTTTATGCATGTTTGAACACTTTGATCATATCTGTCTTGATTTCATTAACCTTGCATTGCTTCGTGCTGTTATATTTTCAATACCAAAAAATGGTTTGTGTTGTATGTAAAAAAATGATTTGTCAGTATTTTAACACAGTATTCAGCATTTAACAACTCACAGCATATTTACAGTCATATTTAATGTTCCCTGTTGTAATAAGTACAAACCCCGGGAGTTTTGTCAATGAACCTTGTAGTGTGTACATTTCAGGACTATTTCCTAATATCATTACAATGTGCTTTTTATCTTTGTCTATATTCAAGGCGTTTTAAAGAAGTATTCAGTGATACGTAAAAATTGATAATTGTAATTGAAATATTCCGAGAAATTTTATCAAATGAAATACGGAAAAATACAGGTTTTCTGACATTGCAAAAGTAGTGGTTGATGCTGATAAACTATATGCGCATTTCATTGAGTAAGCATTGTTAGCGTATTGTTTTCATTGCTATGTTTATCGAACTTTTAGTGCATTGTTGTCATTGCTATGTTTATCGAACTTTTAGAGCATTGTTGTCATTGCTATGTTTATCGAACTTTTAGTGCATTGTTGTCATTGGTATGTTTATCAAACTTTTAGTGCATTGTTGTCAATGCTATGTTTATCGAAATTTTGAGGCTTTGTTGTCATTGCTATGTCTATCGAACTTTTGGTGGTGGGACATTGATCGGAAGGCTAATGTATTGGTGTGGTGCAGTTTCTTTGAAATTTACATTTTTTAAATTTGTTGAGGAACGTAAAAACTGGCGTTACGAAAAGTCATCTAATTGGTACATGAATATGTCAATATTTTTCTATTTGCAGATAGACAAAATAGAACTATCGTCTAGCAACCACTAAGGTATCTCGTCGTATAAATATACATGCATTTAATTAAATAAACAAAATTGCATTATTGTATTCATCTCTAAATTTGTATCACCTATACAGATATATCATATCCTACATTTTATGGAAACTTTCCATTTAAAGCATATAAATTGGAAAGTGATCCAATAAATCTCACTTTTCCATTAAACAAACTTATCCACAAGTGGTATAGGTTCGACGTTGTAATCAAGTGGTGGTTGATGGTTATTAACTTCCTACACAGCAAATTAATGCTCTCAGTCAGACGGTCCCTGGTGGAACTTTAAGGTATTTGTGTAACTTGACGTTGGTACGTTGGTTAAAATAATTTTGCCAGGAGGTTCGCTTGTACTTTTGGACTACAAAGTCGTTGTTATAAGATTGCGTCTGTTTGGTGGTGATTTTGTGTAGCTTGCTGGATTTTTTTTTTTATCTACAACGGCACTTTCAGGGCCATGGTGCTGAACAGAGCAGACCGGTTCCGCTGTGAAGTGATTTTCATGGCCGCGTCCTACCTCAACACACTGCAGCAGGGCTGGATGCCAGTGGGTCACTGAATCGAGGGCGATGTAAGGAGTTGGTCATTACTCCATTATTATTGTAATCAAGACATAACAATTGGTTTTTTGTTGCTACAGATATCAATCAACTTCCATCAACTTTCTTCGCGTGTATTGATACCACAGTAAACAATCGCCAGAAATTCTGTGTTTGATGACATCTCGTGATGAGAGGCTTGATGTTTTATCATCTTGAATCTAAAGTTGAGCTTGCTTTCAGCAACTTAGAGCATTCATCAGAGAGATATATTATTTGCATGCATTTTTGTTTCGCTTATTTATTTTAATTTGAGTACTCTCTAGTCGGATTGGGTGATTTTCTGTATGATTTTTTTATGGATATCTTCCCACTGTCATGAATACAAATCAGTTCCCATACCGGCTGTGATTAATATCGATTGTGACTATATACCGGCTTTGACTACTGAGTAACACGACGAGTGCTTAGTGGAGCTGGAGTTGCTTACCCTTCCAGAGCACTTGAACTCACTTTGGTTTTTGAAGGGATCATGTAACTCCAGCTTTAGTTTTCAGTAAAGTGTCGTATGCTCTATGTTTGTCTTTCGTTGTATTTTGTTTGCCATTGTCTTTTCTGTCTTCTGACTTCTGTCTGTCCCTTTGGAATCTGCGAATCGTCCTCCTCTTTTTACAGTTCGTCGGTTTTTGCTTTTGGTATCTTTCCTTTTCCCTTTAAAACACTCGTTGGGGGAGGTAAGGTACCCGCTGAACTAATTTAACCGCACCAAATGTCTCATGTGCCAGCCGCAAGCCATTAATAGTTGTCATATATTTGTCTTTGTGTTTAAACATAGAGCGGTATTGTTAAACGTATACATGCTTTTTAAATTAGGGCGATTTAGAGCTTTCCACAAAGAGTGGAATTTTACTCTTGTCGAAGGCCTTGTGTAGACCTCTAGATTTGTGGATTCCCTCTTGGTTGGAGTGCAGTCTTCTAACATGTACCCCATTGCTTTTCATCATCATATCTAATAAAATAATTTTGCAACAGCCCAGCATCAAACCCATATTCACAGGGTATAACCGTTAGGTCGAAAATTCTTGGGAACGTATAAATAATGACATTTTTCCTAGGAGCGGGTTAAAATTTTACTAGAAAGTACTGATTGTTTCAAATGAATCATTCGAATACAAAATTGAAACATAGCCTTTTCACTGCCAATATCCATCAACTAACTGTTAACCATTATCACCAACGGAAGAAATCGCACGGTTGGAGAAAAGTTCGTGTTTTGCTTTCTAATGTATACAGTGTTTTTGCCTTCCCCTGTTTGGTAACCGACAAGAAATGGAGAAAACAAGTACGACTGGTGTTCAAGATTTCTTATTTGTTCCTTGTATACACATTGATTATACAATATATGTACTTACAAACAACTGAAGGTCAGGCGAAATTATCAACTATATGTATAAACTCCGAGGAGAACATAAAAATAATACAATATCATAGGAGATATAATCATCATTGAATGATGGAATTGTGTTAGCTCTTTCCTTGTGAAAATATATTAATTGCCGATCCCAGCAGCGCAATAGAACCATAAACGGTGAGCAAAACAGGCTATTTGGAGCCTCTGGTTTAATTATTTCATATTCCTTGGCGTTCGGACAGTCGATTTCCAAAAATACACAAAAGGACTCAATAATGAGTAGATCTGAACCGATCTTTTGCAATCAAAGACCTTTAACTTTGTCAATGGTTATCTCACTTTAAAATAAAAATCTACGACCAGCTTAAGCAAGAAACAAAATGAGTCGTATAAAATTCTAATTGTTGCTCCTTTAAATAACCTTTATTAGTACGATGTGCAGGGAATAGGAGACGAGCGAAAAGCGGCGAGGGCATATGGAGAGAAGGGGAAGATGGAGGGTAAAGGATAAATGCATTTCACATGAATACTTGTAATCACTTTCATTTTATCAAAGTTGCAATGAGTAGACCTTAGCCTTTGTACTGGCAAAGACAAACTGCCGTAAATTTTTCTTGTTAACGGATGTAAATTAAAACAAAACAGATTAAAGCTCTCGATTGGAGAAAAACAAAAATTGATTTTTTTTGTCCCAAGGTTAATCACAATGACCGTAAATAAAAGTCTGTAAGAAAACCCCTCTCCATCTTCATGATAACTTAAAACTAGGTCGATAACCTGAAATTGGTCCCAAATGGGAACTTTTGATTTAGTAACACAATTAATGATTACGCATTCATAATAAATATGCAATATTAATTTGTCGTCAGAATTTAAGTTCCTTAAAAAGCTGTTTGATTCTGCCGATTTTTTATAGATATGAAACATAACGTAAAACGTAAATTTTTATGACAGTTTTTCTGTCACAAAAACATACAGCGTACCTAAGACCATCTTTCACTTTTGATTGTTTTAATTGTGTATTTAGACATTATGTCAATAATTCTGCTTAGAAGGTCTCCAATGTGGTTTACATTTCCTTAACCAAAAATCATTGTTTTGTTATTATTGAAAGCCATTGGCGTGTGAAACAGTTTAAAAGTCTATTATAATAGGTTACAAAAGGTCATGTTACCCTTAAGAGAAAATTTTTAATATCTTCTCATACGAATTCAAACACACCATCTCTGATTTTTTTTCGTCTTATTCTAGTAGCCTCCGAACGAGTCCGTCTTATTTCTGTTGTTTTGAATTTTGAAGCATATTGTCCCAATAATTTTATGATTAGTGTAGGTAACTGATCTGAATTTTTGCTCTCCCAATTGTTTGCGGGACAAACCTGTCTCGTTTTAAGTACTGATATATATGTAGGATTCGTGGGTAGAAAATAAGGCCTACATGTGCCATTTGTTCGCGATTTTTTTAAGAAAACTACTTTCCGATATTGAAAGGCAGCTGTCCTCGAAAAAAGTCTGTCCTTTTGATCTTTGAATAAACATACTTTTATTCAATAACACATCGAAGAAAGGCGAAATAACATTAAACATTCTTACCTCATACAGATTTCAACCGGTATGTATAGATTCGATTTAGTCTCCTTGGTAAAAATTACTTATTTTATCCGTTCCTTTACATATTTCGCCCTAGAGGTTATACCCCGTGATACTACAGCTTCCATTTGAATACTGTAAATGCCGAAATTATTTCGATTGTTTTCATTACTGTGAATAAAGCAAAAGAATTTTAATCGCATTAATTGAAATTCGCATTCCAAGAGTTTTTAGTTATGTTGTGTTACACCTAACAGCCACAAAAATAAATCTCGTCGCCATTTGAACATCGTAATACAAAATGCGCGCAATAATTTTTGAATAAACGGTAGTATCAAAGTTCGTTTATTCAATGGATCGAACTTCATGGCATTATGTTGAATTATATTCTATGCATAGTAATACTAAAAATTTTCAAACTAATGTGTGCTTTCCCTTATGTCTTATAATATTTAGTTTGCTCATGAGAATACGCTTCATTCAACATTTGTGAATAAGTAAATAAATAAACTGCTGCTCAGTTTTTTTGCCTTATTTGCCCCAAAAATGATGATTTCTAAAACAATAAAAATTTTCCGGATAACATTTATATTACATTATTATACCATATAATGCAGTAAACATAAGTAAACATAAGTTAATAAAACCACTCCTATTACAATGGCATGGGAATTATGGTATGTTTCTGATACAAGCAAACAAACATCTGCAGATAAACTTTAGTCTTCAGCAATGGAAAAAGTTCCACAACGTAAGATTATCTGTAAAATTTCCTGGACCCTTACCCGAACTACCCTTGGTTTTAACCGCAAAACCTCCCTCATTATTTCCAAAATTTTGTCAAACATGCATTTTTTATTTTATTATGAGAACATTTTCTCTCGAGGCAAAATAAAGGCGAAATTTATTTTCAAGCAAAACAAAATGGCAGCTTTCGGTTCGAAATTTGCAAATCTGAATTGGACTGAAACCGAACATGAGAAAACCAGAAAAAAATCCAGATTTTACCGAATACAAAAATGGAAAAACTTAGTAGTAAAAGAATTGGTTGACTAACTACGCTCTTTATAGCATATAGCTTTAAACACACTAATATTTTTGATTGGCCGGAATAACATTTTAAAAACCCTTTTATATTTGTTCTGATTATTTTATGACTGAAGTATTTTTCCAAAAATATTTTGTTACGGATCTTTTTTGTTTTTGCCGAACATTTTGTACAAACGGATTATTTAGCTAGTGTGAAAGCGAATCTATTTATTAAAATTGTTTAACAATGACAGTACTCAATTATAAATTATGATAGTACTATAATATTTATAATGTCTTTAAAATTTAATATTGGTTAAGTAATTGTCTATCTTATTGCTCTAACTCGAGTTTAAACGATGGAAACTCGAACTTAAACGTTCGATACGTTTAAAATGAAATAAACTTTCAATTTTAGATAGCTTTAATTTCATGACCATATAGAATTAGATATAATTAATTTAAATATCAACTACAAATGCAAATTTTCTACGTGGTTTGAGTGTGCTTTATTTCCAATTTAACGATACATTATATTATATTTTAATCTAAAAACTATTGTTCAGCTGATTGGGAAAAAAACTTTCGGTCCAGCTTAAATGTAGGTTTGACTTCCTTATAATTCTGTTAAAATTAATTATTAACATATACTTATTAGTAAAACAGATCACCACATTAGAGAACGCTCACGTATATATTTACTTGTGATGTCTTTGTGGTATTTTGCGTTGGTCAAATCTTTGAATTTGCTATTTGTTTTAACTTGTGCCTTCATGACGTAACATATAATCTTTGAGACAAGAGTCATCATTTCGGGATGATTCTGTCGTCACCATTACTTGATTGAACAATATGAAATATTTAGTAAACACCTGGCAATATATGTCTTCATTTTTGTGATTCTTTATACCATTTGAGTTTAACTTCTAGGTTTTATCCCAGAGAAGCATAATGGAAGCCATTAGTATAGCATCGGTTGCTTTTCCATCCGAAGCTCTTCAGCTTTGTTTCTGTTTTCATATCCTTTTTGTGTTGTTTTGTGTGCTGATGTTTTCTTTTCTGTCAACTCCTTTTAGTCGTGGTCCTCTCTGTCTCTGTGCTCCGACAGAAAAATTATTGTTTGATCTTTTGCATTACTGAATGTCAGAACAATCACATCCTTTA
>JAULBM010007061.1:0-10000 GCA_032357055.1 Geukensia granosissima
CAAAGAAAACATGGGTTGTGCAAATGCCAATATGAAATATATATAGACAGGAAGTAGAAAATGTTTTAACAAGTATACACTCTTTAGTTGGGTATTAGCTATTAACAAGAAAGTCAATATTAGTTCCAATAGAAACCATATTTAAAGATTTTATAATAATGCTGTGACGATATCCTTTATGAATAAGTTTATTAAGATGAATTTTAAGACCATGTGGATTTTGTTTAAATTTCGGAGCTTTATATATTAGTTTTGTTTTGTTAAGGAAAATGACGAGTCAGGTTTTCAGAAGAACAGCATTAAGGCTGGGAAGATGTCTTTTAGCACAGAACAGACAAATAGTGAGCTGTACACACAGTTTAAAACAAGTCAAATCCAAAGTAGTACTTCCACAGATAGCAAGATGTATGTCAACAAAGAAGTTTGAGGCATTTAATGTACAAGATGCTGAAGATTTTAAACAGAGGGTCATAGGAAGCTCAACACCAGTTATTGTAGATTTCCATGCAACGTAAGTCTTGCTAATAATTTTATTTAATACAGCAAGAAACATTTTATATCCCTCGCAAAACAAAAGTTTGTGGGTATAAATGAATCACCCCGTCTGTCTCTCTGTCCACATACTTGTAAGTGCATCTCCTAAACTGTACAATGCAACCTTACGTTAACAATGACACAATGTGTAGATTTGTACATAGTAAGGATATTCACCTCGTCTCAATCCATAAGAAGATAAACCATGGAGAAGGAGGGGTATCTTTGATCTCACTTAACAGTTCCGACATTACCATTGATTCCTATGTTAAATTTTAAATTCAAACTTCTGGCCTGAACATATAGATGTAAAATTTTCAGTAAGGTATATATCATTTCAAAGCCTGGAAGAGAAATGCACACATGTTATAATGCTCATAGACTTTTTTCACAAAATTAGCCTGAATAAAAAACACCTTTTTCACCACATGTTCACCATTTTGTTCACATTCACACATGAGGACTAATTACTCATTGGACTATGTGATATCCCTACACACTACCAACAGAAGTCAAATATACAGTGTATTAGAAAATATGCATCCACAGCTTTCATTTAAGCATTTCTCCAAACAAATTAATTTCACATTTGTCAAAAATTTTCTCTTTTAAGTGGACTCTTGTGATGCAGTGCCAGTTGACCCAGAAAAGGTCCATTTTTCATAAGAAGTTCAGTTTGATGTTTACTGGATGATAACCCTTTCTCTCCAATGCAACAATTACAGAAAACTTTTTGAACAAAAAACAGGATTTGTAGCATAGATATCTGTCTTTCCAAATCACTATTTTTCATACTGAAACAAATCTTTGTTAAAGAGAAAACTGCTGTATGGCAAGATATGGTCATCAGTCAGTAGAGGTTTTATGATCATATAAAATGAATCTCAATTAAGCATTTGCAAAAACAATTTTGTTTATAAAATCTTGAAGGCCTTCCATGTTTTGAGAGCATCCTACATCTAGTTTCAAAAATAACTGAAAATGGTTTAATCATACTTTACTTTAGTGTGCCATCTATGCATTTGAAAAGTTTTACATGGCCAGAAAACACAAAATTCTAAAGGAAATAGAAAGACATTTTATTGCAGAAAATGGAAACTAAACACCTTAATTTTGGACTATTCTTAACTACAGAAACTTGCAAAGTTCTGGAACTAGCTGACTTGATAAAATGTTGTTTATTTTAATACATGTAAGTGCTCTTCTTTTTCAGAGTTGGGAAATTTTTAAGTTGCCTCACTCTGTCGTCTTGTGTCCTCTTCGTCATCGTCATCAGCCTCACACTTTCTAATCAACTACTACTCTTAAACCACTGAACCAGTTTTATCAAACTTGCACACATTCTTTAATATTATGAGGTTTTATTGTTGCACCTCCTATTTTATGTTTTCAAACATTCAATATTTTAAATTTTGCTGCAATTTTTACTTATGAAATGCAGTGAAAAAAGGGGGTTACAGTTTCTTATCAGGCAGTGAAAAAAGGGGGTTACAGTTTCTTATCAGGCTTTGAAAAAAGGGGGTTACAGTTTCTTATCAGCTACTCCTTTTATTTTCCCAGGAATTCAGTGCTGTAAATTCTTTTTGCAAATTTTGTCTTGCAGTATGCTGAAACGGGGGAGGGGGGGAACAATTTCTAATCTGCTGCTCCTTTTTAACCTTTCATCAAAAATGAACCAAATTTTATCAGAATCTCTATTAAAAGAGGTTGTATTGCACCTCTTATTTTAATTTTCCAGAAAATCAATGTTTTTGGCAGCACTTTTGACCTAAAAAATGCTTTGCGAAAAAGGCGAGTACTATTTTTAATCTGCTACTCCTCCTAAACCTTATTAAATAGAAATTAAAAAAATTTTCAGATACTCTATCAATAGATGTAGTATTGCAACTCAATTTATATTCCCAGGAATTCAATGCTGTAAATTCTTATGGCAATTTTGACTTGCATTATGCTGAAAAGAGGGTGGGGGGAATAATTTCTAATCTGCTACTCCTTCTTAGCCATTCATCAGAAATTAACCAAACTTATTGCCTTTAATGTTTGCCTTTCTTTAAAATAGAAAGCAGGCAACACATGTATTCCAGGGAAGACTCAATACTAAGTTAATAATCAATTATGGGTAATAATTGAAGAATCATAATCTGTTGTTAGTTGATAACAATATTACCAAAGGATCAATGGTAAACAGCATAAAACTACATGTCCAACAATGACAATGAAATTAACTATGGAACAAAGTATTATAGCCTATGTAACTAAGTATTACAAACTTATTATAAAATCTGGAGACAATACTAAAAAAATTTGTATTTTTCAGCTGATTTTGATGGGTTTTTTTTCCAAATGGTCCGTTATAAAAACGAAAAAAAATTTATGCCAAGCATTTTTTTTAGCACTTAACAAATTATAAAAGGAAAACTTTGCATTTGTGAATGTTCAATTGAGAAAACTACATGTAGTTGTTGTCTCCCTTGAGCTGAAAAGCTGCATGTACTTTTCAAGTCAACGAATTGTTGAATATCACTTAATTGAGTATACTGAAAATAATTTGTCTTTGTTTAATATACATGTACTATCTACTATATGATCTTGAACAAAAAATGTTTTTGATATAATGTTATTGCAGAAGCAATTGACCATAATATTTTCTTCTGACTGTGTTAATTGCAACTACAGTTATAAACACAAGCATAGCCTTATTTAGATAAACACCTTTACAAATTAAATTGTGTAATATATTTTGTTCAGTATGCTTACTTTCATTAAAATAAAATTCTTCAAATTGAAAATATACCATACATGTAACTACAATCCATCTATCCATAATAGAGAAATGTATAAAATAATCAAAACGAAAAAGTCAATGGAGACAGAATGTTTATTACGGAATTTATTTTTGTTAGAATTTATATAGGCCTACTCTTATGTATACCTTTGAAGATACATTTATACAATTTAATATCAGAAGCAATGAAGACCTTGCTGGACCTTCATTGCAAATTGTTTTAAACAGCTACATCTGGTGCACTTAATTCTATTCTTGTTGTGTGAAAAAAGTATTTTCTGCTGGATGTTAAGCATCATTTAGTCAATCAATCAATCAGTCAGGGTAGCATAATTGTATAAGGCAAAGAATTATTATCACATTCTAAAATCTTGCACAATTATAAATAGAGGTTTTTTGAAGTTTGGCTCCAGTAATGAAAGATCCACAACTAATTAACTTTAACTTTAATAGGTGGTGTGGTCCTTGTAAAGTGTTAGGTCCACGACTGGAGTCCATAATAGCTACAAAGGAGGGAAAAGTACATTTAGCTAAGATAGATGTTGATGATAATGCAGATTTGGCCATGGAATATGGTGTAAGTCATATGATACAATCTGACCTCATTTTAATGGTCCAGTGTTATAGGTATATTTATTTTTTTTTGTGGTTAGGGCTTTTAATTCACCTTGCTAAAAGCCAAGTGAGCTTTTGACAACTTTAACATTTTCATGTTATCTTCTGAAACCTCATTGCCAAATAGAACAAAATTTTATAGTAAGCATCTATGCAAAGTTTTCGCATTTTGTTCATATTTGATAAAAAAAAATATGACCACCACCAGTGATTTTTGTTTCTGATTGGCTGAAACATAAAAATAAAATCATTTCCAGAACCACTTGGCCAAATGGAACAACATTTTAACAAAAGTATATATGCACATTCCTTTACAAAGTTTGCACATATTTTAACAATTGAACAAAAAAATGGATGCCATTGAAAATTGGGATTTGCTGATACTTAAAAAAAATAGTCTCTTAAACTGCTTGGCCAAATGGAATGATATATGATATGGAGCATCTATGTAGGGTCCTGAAGTAAGTTTCCTCATTTTTCTTTATCAGACTAAAAACATGGCTGCCATGGAAGATTCTTGTTTCTGATTGGCTGAAACATTAATTACTTTCTTCTCTAAAGCTGCTTAGCCAAATGGAACAATATTAGACAAGCAGAATCTATCTTTATATTGTAAAACAACAATCATGGCCACAATTAGCTATTAACTTAACACAATCAGCGAAACATCTAGTGAGGGATACAGCCTGTACCTCTCTTTACTTCCATTCAATATTTTGTAATTTCCTAGTGATTACAACAGAAACAACATCATTCAGTTGATTTTTACCAATCCTGTTGAAAACTTATTCTTCAGGAAAATCTTGAACCCAATTGATTTTCAAGGTCACAGAATCAAATTTTTTATGGGGAATGTATGCCATCCTTCTTGTTGCCTTTGTTATGAAGTTAAATCTTGTTATTGATAAAAGTATTCATTTTTCTAGACATATTTAATATTATTCATAAGATTGCTTTATTTGTAGTCATTTTTGACAGAAAATATTTTTAAATGATGGAGTCTTTCGATCTTTTTCAGGTCCAATCCGTGCCAACTGTATTAGGAATTAAAAATGGTAAAGTTTTAGATCAGTTTATTGGTTTGCAAGATGATGACAAGTTAAAGACATTCGTTGAAAAATTACTGAACTGAATTGTAATGGTTTATAATGTCTGTGATACAACAAGTTGTGTAAAAATATTTGTGGACCCACATCATTGTATTATTCACCTACTATAAAGTGCTTAGCGTGTCAAAAATGTTTTATATAATGTATGCAATAAATAGTATGGGCATAAAGATCCTTAACTTTGAAAAATTCAGGTTGAAACAGTCTAAATGGTCAGCAAAAATCCAGATACTGACAAAATATCTCATTTTGGTTATAGGTAAGTTTAACAGGCAATGGCTGATTTTACTAACTGTGAGGTATATTTTAGACTTGGAAAGTATAAACACCAGTAAATTACTCAGCAATTCTTAGAAAACATTGATAAATAATTTATAGGAGTTCATACATTACTATATAAACTTTTTTTGATAGAATTTATTCAGTAGTTAAAGTTGAGGATTTTCTATAAAATTACCATAGGTTTAATGGCTTGATGGTAATGGTGATACATAATCTTTTATGTTGAAATAAACTTGTTATTATTTTTATATGCTAGGTATTTTTGACATTATATGCTGCATTATACCAGGAAAAATTAATATGTTATGGACTGAAAAATGAAGTCAGGATTTTAATTTGATTTTATTACAAGGTTTTGTGTTGTTGGTGATATTTACAACATAACTTTAAGGATGTTTTGTGTGTTATTCTATCATTGGTGAATGTCATATCAATGAAATAATCCTAATAATGATTTATTACCTTTACAATGAAGACAAGTTATGAAGAAGTATATTGCTGTTTAACTCATTTCATAAGGTGGATGTGGCAAATGCCATTTTGAAATTGGTCATAAAGTATATTTTACACAACTTAAAACATTATTGAAAAATCTGACTTTTCTACAGATTTTATTAGGTGATACTCTCCTAACCCATGCTTCCTTCCTCAGGAAATAACCATTCTTATCCGCTGGTGTTCATCTGTGCCAACAAAATTAGATCTTGTTGCCATTAAATAACTCCTGAAGGTTTGGTGTCATTTAATAACTCCAGAAAGTTTGGTGTCATTAAATAACTCCTGAAGGTTTGGTGTCATTTAATAACTCCTGAAGGTTTGGTGTCATTTAATAACTCCTGAAGGTTTGGTGTCATTTGGTATTTTAGAAAATAGAACCCATATAGAAAACTGACACTGATACTAAACAAAGTAAAGGAACATGGTTTTCTATACTTTCATCTTGGTTTACAGAGAAGATTACTTTGTTAGCTGAGTTGGTAACTATTAGAATTTGACAGGATCATTAGATTTGTGATTCTCTGTTCAACAATATGTGTACATGTTACAAATTTAAAAATAAATACTTAGTTTTTTTTTAGTTTAATGTATAGAATTGTTTTTCATTATAAAGGACAGGGGTTGTTAAGCCCAATTTTTGGCCCTAGAATTTGGCAAAAAAATGAAAATCAATTATTCTATGCTTTTTGTATTGAAAAGTGCCTACAAAAGAAAATCCATCAGATTGTTTAGTTTTGTTGGTTCTATTATGGTTACATGGTACATAGAAATTGCTTTAAATGTTAATATACTTAGAAATTGATTAATTTGATACAAGTTTTGATAAAATTTAGTCCATTTTGATGTAGATGGCCCATTAACATCTGAACCAAACTTTGCACAATTAAGGATTTATCATGTACAAATGTTTGGTTAAAATATTTTTCTGTGCTAATATCTATTTTGAGCAAAACACCTTGAAATATTTGGTATTTTTACAGAAAATGTTTCATTCTTGTTGAAATAGTCTAAATTGCCCTGTTGTTTTGTTAAAAAAATGAAAATTATGTATGTTTAAGTTATGAATTATCAGAAGATGATTATTTAACAGCTCTTTTACTTATTGTTTTGTCATAAAGCCTAAACTTTGGGGAAAATGAGGGCCTTAACTTACCTACTTCTTTAGGTCTTGTTATACAGTACTGGGTCAAACGGGCATGCATCACCATAGTTCCTAATAAAGGCCTGCATGAAAAAGATATATATGCAGTTGTAGATATTTCATCTTACAGGTAAAAATAACATGCTAGGGTTTAATTAAAATTTGAGAAGGTATATTTCATAGAAATAAAAACCATTTATTTCCTTTGAATATGAATATAAGGTGATTAAGTGTTTGATGTGGTCTGGGAAATTCCCTTTTCCAAAAAGGTAAATACATGATGAAAACATTTTTACAAGCAGATTTAGCCAAAAAATTCAATGATCATCATACCATTTCTGCATTCACAATGATATATAACATGTGCAAAACTCTACACTGTTATGATCAGACTAAAACTGAAAAATGGCCAATGCTGAATATGCATGGAATTGCATTATGCTGTCAAAACTGTAGAATGAGACCTTTACTATTTAGACAGTGACTTCAAAATGTATTTGATTGATTGTGGCCTTGAACATGTTGAAAAGTGAAAGGTATCATTATTTCTGTAACTGTGCCAAACTCATGGCAAAGAATAGCTTTTCTATTAAAAAATCAATAGAAACTGTATGTAGTGTTATGTGATATATATGATGTTCTAGAGTATGATAACCTGTTTTATCTTCTGCAATTATCTGCATTTTTGGAATTGAGAATTTTAATCAATGTAGCTGATGAAAACCTGTTATCATAAGTATCCTTGGTCCATTATTTTGTAATATGACATCCTCAATTATCTAATTAAAGAATGTCAACCTTTTCTAATTATGGAAGGGAATTATTGGACCTATTCTCCTGCATAATTAAACCTTCAGTTTCATACAGATTGTACTGCAATCTGATCTGGTTACTGATCAACTGATAGCCCAGGTGTTATATGTTTTACACTGATAGCCCAGGTGTTATATGTTTTACACTGATAGCCCAGGTGTTATATGTTTTATTATGATTAAAATTGTCTGAACTGTAGTTATAAGTAAATTGAAAGATTATATTCCCTTTAATGTTGATTATTAATGTTGATTTTCTGAATTAAAGATAAAAAACAAAGAGAACAGCTTTGTAAACTGTAAATGAATAATATTATTTATTTCAGCTTCATTTGTACTCACAAAATAAGGTTTAATATAGAAAAAATGTCATTAGATTGTCTCTGAGACAGCAAATTAAAAAACATAAGCCCTTAAATAATAGACAAATATTGACACCCTAAGGTGAGCTTCAGATATCAACACCCTAAGGTGAGCTTCAGATATCAACACCCTAAGGTGAGCTTCAGATATCAACACCCTAAGGTGAGCTTCAAAGGCCACCAAAATAAAATGTGATTATATTCAAATGTAATAAATATTTGGCCAATAACTATACAATTTAAAACAAGTAGCAGTAAAACACTGCTTTAATATATTCCTTGGGACAAGCACAAAAAGTATATGGCAGGGTTAAACATGTTTGTGAGAGCTCAACCTTCTCCTGATATGGAACAGTGTTGTGATCAAACTACATTCAATAACTGTAAAAACCAACCGCATCAGATTTTTTTCTTTCCTTTGAGGTCAATGCACATTATACAGACAAATACAAATAAAACACCATATCACATGATGTACTGATCTGGTACAAGTACCTCCTCTTTCAAATCCAAAGACATTCAAAACACGTACAGCTGGATTTAGTGCAGAAATATTAATAGCAACAGAGAACAGTGTATTGTTTATATTAAGTTTTGACAGTATGTAGAGCAAAAATGTAACAAAAATTGAATTAAATTTGTTTTTATTAAAATTATTGAGCCGAAAAAAATTAAAATAAAAAAGTTTTTATTGATGAAGGTGTGTCAGTATTGTGCTGAATTTTAACTAGTGTTTGTGAAATTGTGAACTTTATTTGATGCCTGATAAATATAACAGAAAACAAAATTACCAATGTTGAATTAATATTATTCAACATGGAAAATTTTGTGTATGCTATATGTACATTTCAAAGAGTAAACTCTCATCAGTAACATATGAAACGAAACATCAGGAAGTCCAAGATCCAAACATAGCAAAAAAAGCACTCAAGTCCAAACAAATCGAAATGGGAACGGCACTGACTAAGTACAATGCATTTGGAAGCCATTCCATATTTTCAGTGCTTTGGAATTTTAGCACATGCTGCAAATTTCTGTTAAACATTACTAAATTTCATGTCAGACAAGCGTGAAATCTGATTTGATCGCTAAGTTAGATATTACCGCTTTATTGATGATATCTTTGCAGCAAATAATACAGCCTCCTTAAAAAATGATACGACCGCCTCGGTGGTGTAATGGTTAGCGTGTTCGCCTCGAGTGCGGAAGGTCGTGGGTTCGAACCCCGGCCGGGTCAAACCAAAGACTTTAAAATTGGCATTTGCTGCTTCTCCGCTAATCACGCAACATTAAGGAGTAAGAGCAAAGACTGGTCGGCCCAGAGTCAGAATAATAGTGTCTGGGTAAAGTGGCATGTCTTCCTGTTGACTGTTGGTTTCGTGAGCTAGCAAAAATCCGGCTCAGCGTGTCGGTCTAGTACAATGCAGGGTTCATCATCATTCATTTATATGCTCTCGTCCTGAATATGCATGAAATACCTGCCACTGGACGTTAAGCAACATTTAATCAATCAATCAACCAAATATGTTACTATCATTTATCTTTGTTTTCAGTATCTATCTCCAGTGTTAAATACATTTCTACCGATTTTTAGAGCGTTTTATTGCTGTTTTTACACACCACTGTCCCAGGTAAGGGGGGGGCGCTCACCAACCGGTGTAACCCCGCCACATACTAATGTGCCTGTCCCAAGCCAGGAACCTTTAGTCCAGTGGTTGTCCTTGCCTAATTAGTCATTTATTGTTATTTGTTCACCATTTGCAATAGATAAGGTCGATTGTCGTGTTTTATGTATACATAGTTTCACATTTTGTTTTTTTTTTCGGATCCTTTTACAGCGTCCGTTATGGTATGGACTCGGG
>JAULBM010007072.1:0-11806 GCA_032357055.1 Geukensia granosissima
CCTTTGATAGGGTCGACATCAAGTGTCAACTGTCAACCTGTCGACCAAAATTACAGTTGACAACATTTCAATTTTTAACTTCTTATAAACGTGTCTACAGCTGCAAGCATTTCAATTTTATTACCGAAACGCTAAATAATGAGGATTACTAATCATGCAGATTAATTTCAAATTTAACCGGAACTATAGATGCGTATATTATACTTGAGCCCAAAAATGGTTGACACAAACATACCAAAGTTTTACACAAGTTATATCCCTGTACATAGGTCTAAATAGATAACTGAAGTAAGATACAAGTGTAAACCTGCCACATTTTGCATATGTAGTATTTTCTTCCTATCTAGTCAGGCTGAACATGCAGATCATGGCACATGGCCGTCACATGAGTAACCCATGATATCAATTTTTTATGTGGACATTAAATATAATTCTAGTCATTCACTTATAAATAAATGTATATGTATATCTTGCTGTTTTTTTGGTAAATCATAAAACAAACATTTGGTTTACAACAAAAAAGAGGAATGAACTTTCATTGACCTTAAAACAAAGTTCTGTTTGTTTGCTCTTCCCAAACCATCTAAAAAAATTATGTCTGCCACCAAATATTTTAATTTTCATGTTGTTCTAAAATCATTTCATTTATTAGTAAATTAGAAAGAATTTAAGAAAACTTATATGCTAAACAAAATAAAACAAAATATTCTGTCATTCTAATTAAAATTTAATCCTACATTCTTATGCTGGCACAATCTAATCATTGTTGTGTCAGCATTAGACATGATTTGATTGGTTAGAATACGCATGTGACAAAGGTTAAACAGATATGACCTTAAACAAACATGTGTTTATCCCTACGGGAAAAAATAATTAAAAAAAAACAGGTAAGCCTAATTTAAATTAGACTGAATATTTTACCTTCCTACAAATGAACTTATCCAGCAAAAAACTTGTGGGTCGGAGAAGGGTAGACAAATATCTTAGCTTGGCCTTGGTTATGTTATAAAGTACATGTTATGTATATTTGTTGGAAACCAATTGATTGTAATAATTGAGAAGAGCTTATACTTACAAGTATGGCTGTACTTATGATAATAAAATATCAACAAGAAATCAGTGTATTTATTTTGATAAAAGTACCTGTGCAAGACTTTATTGTGTTTTTGAAATGTTCTCCAATTATTTGGTAGTGTTGAACAAAGTGTTACAACTCTTTACATAGTATGCTGAAGTGCTGCCTGGAAAAATTTGTAAAATCAACTCCTAGTTTTTTATGCACAACCTTGAAACTGTGCAGAAGGTAAGTATATTTTCTTTTGTATGTGTATAAATAGTGAAGTTGTTATATATATGTTTCATATGTTAAATAAAAAATAGTCAAAAGTCAAATTTAACTGCGTGTAAAGCGCTTTACTAGATTAACCTAGAGGCCAAAAATAGGTTGATTGATTGATTGAATGTTGCAAAACGTCCAGTGGCAAGTATTTCATGCATATTCAGGAGGAGAGCATATTAATAAATGATGATGATGATGAACCTTTGCTTTGTACTAGACCGGCATGCTGAGCCGGATTTTTAATGTGCTAGCTCACGAAAGCAACAGTCCGCAGGAAGACATGCCACTATTCCCAGACACATTATTCTGACTCTGGGCCCACCAGTCTTTGCTCTTACTCCTTAATGCTGCGAGCTTAGCGGGGAAGCAGCAAATACCAATTTTAAAGTCTTTGGTTTGACCCTGTCAGGGAACGAACCCACGACCTTCCAACTTGATGCGAGCACAGTAACCATTACACCACCGAGGTGATCCCAAAAGTAGGAAGATAAGTAAAACTTTATGAATTTTTAATTATACAAATGTATTAATTTACCACATGAAATTCATGAAGTAATAAACACAGAAAAGCCAAATATACAGCTAGCATTCACAGAATTTTACAAATTACTTTTACCTCCTGCTATTGTTTCCCCGTATATTTCAAAGTTTTGTGAACTACCCGTGATACTGCATTCAAAGGGATCAGCTTTCTACATTTAATTAGGGTAACAACAGTAGGCTACATGATGTTAGTCGAAAACAGACCATGTAAGTTTACTTTGTGTTACACCACCAACTGTAAAATCGTTTTGAGATTCCAGATGTTGTTTGCCTTTATTGACAACTTTAACACTTTTTCCTTTAATTGTGTTGCCTGATATTCCTAGTGTCAGTGGCACGTGTGCCTACTGCTGTGATATTGAAAATATTAGACAGGTCATCACCTGACATCAATTATGACATTACCAATGAAAAGAATATTAAGGGTTTTAAAGGTTTTGACTCGAACTATCTGTAAGACCACTACCCACCTCTTGGGCTCTCTGAGAGACTGATGATAATTTCAGTATCAACCAACAAAACTTTGATTATTCTTTATTTATTTACAATGGCTGATCCAAGGAGAAATATGAATAAAACCACCCTTCTTGATATTTCCAACATTACGTTCAAATAAAATGGGAAAAAATATAAATTTGAAAATGAGCTCCCATAATTTTTAGGTTATCCTCATAGGTCTTTTCCAAAATTATAGATTTATCCTTGATTTATTACAAATATCTACAAAAAATTAAATTTGATATTTAGTTTACTGCAAATTATCGTGGTAAAAATATTTTATTTTATGCAAATAAACCACTTGTCTTTACTATCCAGTTTTCAGAAGTAGCAGTCCACCTTAAGAATCATATATAGTTCACCAAATTATGACACACCCTATAAAAGGTTTTACAGTCTTACAATCTTCTAAATGGGAAAAGCAAATACTTATTGTCACTCTTCATGTTTGTGGAAGACACTGTCTTGAGAGTCAATCAAGGTAATTTGTAGATTCTCATCCACCTCTCCTTAAAAGTATGGAGTGAGCGGAAATTATTTTATATTATTTATTTTTCATCAATTCAGGATAAAAAAAAATTAGGATCTTAAAGTTAAAAATAGTTCTTTCCAAAATTTATTGAATAAATAGATGATTGGTAGGCAAGCACCTTTTCAACAGGGGCAATAAGATGAGAATCTAGAAATTAACTTAATATGGCCTAAACATTTAAGAATTTGAGTTATCTCCCCTACCAGTAGTTTTAAAAGTGCATACTCTGTAAAGTACTCCTATATATGAAAAGAGACTGCACTCCAACCATGAGAAAAACAGGGAATTTACAAATCTAGAGGTCTCAAAAGGGTGGAATACATGTACCACTCCTTGTGGAATGTTCTTTAATTGCCACAAATAAAAAATCATGTATGCGTAAAATAATACTGCTCTTACCTGAATATTATCAATAATGTACATGTAACAGAACAATAAACAAAAAGACAAACGTTTGACCACAATTCTTGACTTGGGACAGGTACATGAGACTTGTGGTGGGGTTGAACTAGTTGAACAACCCTCTCTCAACAAGGAAAGGCAAAGAAAGCTAAGGCAGCAACAAACAAACCACAAAAATCCAACGGAAACTAGAGAGTACACACACAGGCAGATGAATTTATTTTAGGGAAGAATTGTAGTAAGATATTCCTACAAATCCTGACAATAACATATAACATAAGACAAACATTAAGTCAACCACAGGGCACAATCAAGATGAATGCAGGAACAGTTTAGAGCAGATTGAAGTTAACTTGTAAATATAATTGTAAGACTTTATAATATAGCAAAGCTTTGACCACAATTTCTGACTTGGGACAGGCACACGAGACATGTGGTTGGGTAAAACTAGTTTAGTGTGTACCCAACCCTCCCCAAGGAGTGGTCAAATGAAAAAATCAAAGTAAACAAAAGCAGTAACCAAAGAACTATAAAAATCATACAGAAAGTCACCCAATCTGACTAGAGAGTACATGAATTACAATAAATAAACTTAACAAAAAACATACAAAAAAGATAAATCTCTAGTGAATGCTCGCAGTTACTGAAAGCAAGCTCAGGGCAAGATTCCTGATGACAAAACATCAAGCCTCTCAACATGAGATGTCATCAAACACATTATGTCTGACGATTAATAATGTGTTGACAATAAGAGCGAAGAAAGACAAGATGGATGCAATGTCAAATGTATTAATATTTGTGCAATGGTGTAATAAGTTTATTACTAATATTATCTGTACCAACAAAAAAGTTTTAATGTCTTGACGACGACTTTGTACACTTTGTGGATATTTGTTTAACAGAACGGTGATATTCAAGGAATCTCGCACCAATTATGAAAACATAAAGGGAGAAGTCACCCAAATGAAAAAAAATCATTGGAGAAGTTGCCCCAAATGAAAAAACTTGTAAAAGTTATAAATTTTGTAAAAGTCTTGAGAAGCTTGTGATGTCTGTATCCCCGCTGCAAAAGTTTACCAGTCAGATTTAGATTACGATCAATAAAGTCGGAAACTTTGGTGCAAACACGAGCAAATCGAACTATACCATAGTTGTGAAATGATATTAGATTTATTAAAGGTAAGTTCTCCAGGATAAATTTCTTTTGTAAATTTTTATATGATCGCAGAAAATATGCGTATTATGTTATGGCGTTGTCGTCGTCATCGTCGTCGGCGTCTTCTGCCTGTGGACACAAAGGTTTCCGCAACTTATCTTTTGATGTGATGAACAGATTCTTTTGATATTTTATACACTGGTCCTACTTAAATACGCCTGCATACGCCTAGCTGCAGAAGAAATGTATACGCCTGCCGGTTTAAATAGTTGAATTTCGAAATAAAATCAATAAATATGAATTAATACATGTAAAATGAATACGTTTATCTACTTTTGATGAAGTTATAGCTTTTCTGGAGTTCAAAAATATACACGGGGTACCGGGTCGGACTCTGTTCTTTCTACCGAAATATATAAAAAATATTTGGGTAAAACAGAAAAAATGAATGAAGTAAAAAACATGGATATAAAACGATAAAAAATACAAATGTATTTATACATTTTGATTTCTGTGTCTTTCTGAAAGTTTGGGGTTAGCGATAGGTTAGTGATTCATACATTTGGAATGCAAATTGATACACTGATTCCTAGTATGGCATATGGTGTGGGATTGATTTTGGGGGTTCCAGCTCCCCCCGTTTTTATGAGGGGCCAAAAGGGGCTTTTAATATTTTTTTCAGTATTTTTCTTAATTTACATCCAATTTTGGTGTTTTTTTTTTCATTGTGTTCCTTGTCAAAAAACTATCAAATAGACTCCTCCCGCTATGCTCTATCTCTAACTGTTTTTGAGTTACAAGGGGTTGAAAATTGGCGAAGCCCAGATTTTCCAAACTTTTTTTATTTGTCATCCGATTTTGATTGGGTTTTTTTCCATTTGATTCCTTGTAAAAAATGCAGAAAATGTTACTCCAAGCATTTTTTGTATCATTTAAGGTTTTTTTTAAAAAGGGGGTTTGAAGGGCCCAAAAATGTCATTTTCTGGGGTTTGTAAAATTTTTTATTTTCTGTTGGATTTTGACGGGATTTTTTCCTTGGATTCCTCTCAGTGAGTGCTTTCAGTATATGTCAACAGAATTTTGCTATCCACTGAAAAAATTAACTAGTAAATTCTACTAGGCAAACTGGTAAAATTACTGTCCATGGGAATACTAGATTAAAAGTAACTTTACTAGGTAACCTAGTAAATGAACTAGGTCTTACTAGTAAATATACTTGTCTGGTCTAGTAAAATCACTAGGTACTAGTACTGATACTAGGTGTGTCTAGTTATTATACTGGTTTGGTCTAGTGAAAACACTAGGTACTAGTATTAATACTAGGTGTGTCTAGTGATTATACTGGTTTGGTCTAGTGAGAATACTAGGTACTAGTACTAATACTAGATGTGTCTAGTGATCATACTGGTTTGGACTTGTAGAAATGTTTGTAAAATGAAACAGTTGAAGTCCAGTCACAATCCTAACTTTCAACATAAAAGCTCTTCCTGTGACCGAGTGTGCCAAACTTGATGTTGATACATTGTAAGACTGGTCTTTGTACAAGAATAAAACAGACCTACACATATACTAATAAACATACGGACCCAATAATAGTAAAGAAATAAAAACCTGTCTGAGGAATAATTAAGAATAGAAAAAAATAACAGTTTTAAACACATCTTTATTATGTTATAACGAAATTAAAGGGTGATATTGTGAATTTAAAATCATATTAAACACTGGTCCATTCCAAAGTCATCATAAATCAGAGTTCAACATCATGTAGCCACTATATACTTCAAAGAAGGATTCACAAGGTAAAATCTCTGATTTTTGTGCAAATACAATAAAAGAGTCTGTGTCCATTGCCATCAACTGCTGGTTTATTTTAATATCAAAGGACATCCCTTCCCCTGACACTAGGCTGCTTTTCTTTTAATGACACTGGTATTCCAGATAAGACCACACAATCATCAGCATCTAAAATATATTTTAAACCAATCATTAATATCAATAATTACTATTCACATTTTTTCAGACCTAAAATCAGTTTCTATTTTTAATTTTTTTTATAAAATGTTTTTGTTTTCATGGTCATAAAAATGAGTAATTGGTCTTTGTACTTTTTGTAAATGTTCTTATTGTACATGTATAAACATGAAGTTTTGGAAAATTAAACATGTTTAATTTACTTCTACATTGTTATTTGTTCCAGTTGACTCAAAGAGTAGAATCCTCACTTGTTGAAAGCCTTGTGGGGATCTCTAGATTTTACATTTTATTTGGTTTCACATGTATTCACTGATGAGATATGCCACCTCATCTATATTTTTTATATCTTTATATTTTGTTGTTCTAAAATAACAATTCATTTATCATGTAATTGTGTACTAAAGTCGTGAAAGTGATTTGTAACCTCATTAATACAGAAATTTACTGCATTTTGGAACGGCATCTATTGAATAACAATATCACTTATCTTGAGCACCAGGATCTTATAAATTTCACCCATCTCAAGCACCAAGATTTATTGTTTTTCAAAGCCTTCCAGTGAAGAAAAATATTTTGATGACCAATACATTCACAGATATGAAATGTTTGTGGTGTGTTTCTTACTATGCTACTGTCTATTTACATGTATATGTGCTGAATCATGTGTGTTTATTCTTTCTTCTATATATGCATTTTGAGCTGACATGGAAGACGAAACCTCTAAAGTGAGACCTGTTATAGTTAAAGACCAAATGCATGTTTTATCTGCTTTCCAATAAGTTTTTATAATGATTCTGAAAGTCAAAATATGGACCTTTTTGTCTAAATTAATGCAACTTTACTTACAATGTCTCTGTCCTTCTGTTCTAGTGTGACTGCTAGCATTTTCAATTCATCACACCATAATCTGGTTTTTTCTTTGGTTTGAATTGATTTGAACTTGATTTCCTGTACTTTTGTGAACGTTCCATCAAACACTCTATCAGATCTGGGCTACAGTCTTTCTTATTCCTAAAGCAGCTGAAAAAAATAAATTTAAACGTTATTCACATTGCTTTAAGGTATGAGCTTTCAGAAATTAAACTGAATAGCTGCTTCAATTTTTAACAAAAATCTTTTACTAGCACATATTTCGAGTTATTTCAGACATACTGATATATTATTGACACAAAATATATCATAAATTAAATTAATTTTTTAATTATTTTTTTATTTGTTTGTCCTATACAAAATATGATCTTATTTCAAATATTATACATTACCTCGTGTCCTTACAACTGAGCTCAGGAAACTTGAATCGCCAATTCTGTCTTTAACCACCAATTTTCTGTAGAAAAGGGAAAGTGAGGTCAATCTTAATGATTGAAAATTTTCACTATATGTTTACTTACATGGAGTCTTATAAATGTTTAGTATTATGAAATATTTATATTATTTGAAAGCGTTATATTATTGAATTAAAATATCTTTTCCATTTACTAAAACGAAAACCATCCCTTACGTGTTTGTTTACATTGTTTCACAGGGCGTCGCCGTGTTGATTTATTAACTAATAATTTTATCACAAACATAACCATACCATTATTATTTCTTAAAAGAAGTTTTGAAGTTTTTAGTTCACCATAAAGTATAATGTTGAATATAAAAACAATAAATACAACTTGAATCAAAACAATCAACAAACCCGCGCGCCTCGTTTTCCAAATATGGATATAGCGTGGGACCAAGTTTCAATGAAACATTTTAATATAATTTAAAAGCCTTTATAAATATTGAACTGCATCTAACACCTTAGTGCTCCGATCATAGAAAATATCTATGATAAGAATTAAAACAATCACAATAAATGTGTACACAGTATTTACAGACAATAGTCGCGTACCTTGTACATGTGGTCTGGGATTTAAAAAGGCACAGCTGTGGTCATGCAGTGATTAAATTTCATTCATGTCAATGTTAAGTATTTCTATAATGCGTTATTTGTATGAGAAACAAAAATTATAACTCAAAATATTAAATGCTTACCAAATTATCTGGCTTTTCTCTCACGAATTATTATAGCTGCGTCCACTGACAAACAAGCCACGCTTCTTATCTCGCTTCTTTGTGTGTATGGCGGGAACTGCGGGTGGTGTAATTTAATTACAAATAGTAAATATTCTATCTTGATTAGTAATGTGATTAACTACTAGGACTGACGCAAACTAGTTAAAATAACTAAGCATTTCTTTCAGTGAACACCCCCAAGTTTATCTGGTTAATGTCTGCTGAAGACAGTTTTATATATGACAAACTTTTTTTTATTAAAAGATTTATACACATTGAGAGTATCTAAGCTTAAAAACTACTGTATTATGGTTATGTCGACTATATTAAATAAAAGTTCGGTACTTTGTCCCTTGAGACTGATTGATTTATGTCCCCTTTGTCTTATACAAAACCTCATTACATTTATTTGGTATTTGGTATTATTGTTTTTTTCTATTGTTGTTTTTTCTGTAACCAATCATTGAACATTATTGCATATATGTTGTTTCCACTGTCCTTCGGGGCGTCATGATTCACAATAAAGCTTTTGTATTTGTATTTGTTTTTGTATTTGTAAGGTATCGAATATATTATTATTCTCCTCTCCGGCATTATGTAGAAACATAGCACGCTTTCTGTCATATCGTGTTATTCCCATAGCACAAAACAAAGTTTTCAAATCTTGCTTCCAACTTTTTCCAGCGTTGTCCGATGGAACTTTGATCCGACAAGTCGAACTTTGAAAATCAAGTATATCCAGTTGCCATTTTCGATAATTGACGAATACACAGTGTCTATTAATTAAGTCAAAGGTTTTTAACTCGTCGCCATAATAATTAGGCAATAGAAATACAATATAGCGCACTAATTCTATAACTAAAGGTTGAGTCATACAGTGTAGTTCTGAGAGTTAATTGATATTCGAAACATTGACCTTGTGATAATGAATAAAACGTCAAAACATTACACTCATGAATCTAATATGGAATGGAAGGTCTAGGTATTAAAGTTGTCAGCCGCGGATCAAGGATTTTACGTTAGGGTGTGCGGGTCCAGGTCAGTGACTATCCACACAAAATTTGGACTCGCTGCATCAAATGGTATCAGAAATATAAATCTTAAAAAAACTTTTTGCTGTCACTACCAGAAAGTAATATTTCTTGCCTCAAGAAATTAAAAAAAAACTATGGTGCTAAATATTATTTATTCAACAGTTCTAAAATATCTATAAAATGTTAAAACAATTACTGAGAATTAATTGAGGCATTATGTGTTTTTTAAGCTTATTGAAGAAATTCATTTTTTAAGTACTGTAAATGTAAATAATTTACTTTAAATGTAAACTTATAGAGATCCACCTTGATGTCAGGGTGTTAGGTTGGCATGAAATGTAGCTAATTAGGTAATGAAAGTGTAAGCATTTTTATGTTTATATAAATAAATTCAAAATTTTTTTTATCATGGAAGTGTAATGATCGCACTTGATGCAATATTTTTTTTTTAAACATTTGCTTTGAGAAAGTGTTTAAATTACATTTTTGTAGATTGTATTTTTTTAATTAAAAACACTACATTTAAATACTCAAAATTAAAACATTTCTCAGGAAATTTTTTTAGAAAGCATTTGAAACTATGTACGAGTACATTTTTGTTTATGCAGGACTTTACAGAACCAAAATCAGACAACAAATAACAAAATTTATTAAACAAAGTGATTAAAGTTATAAAAATAACTTGTCCTAATAATATGAATTATCAACTTTGTATCGCCTTTACCCATCAAAAATGCAATTTGCATATACATTAGATTTTGTGACATCCCCATAAAGAAAATACATATTTTTGTAATATTATTGTGTAAGGGCAATAATATTTTAAAGTTAATCATTTAAATAAAAATTCTAAGTTTTACCAGTACAACCTAGTCTTATCCCTTTCTGATTTGGTAGGTCCATTAACACAGTGTGGAAATGGAAAAAAATGACCAACAATATCAGGTTAAATATGGAACTTATACAAGTGGCTATACACTTAAAAATTGAAAATGTGAAATATTTTTAACATTACAAAACATCACCATTTAATTTTCATTGTCAAAGCTCTCTATTAATGTCCGCTTTAGGGAAAAGATTAAAAGTAATAAAATAATGATTATATACTGAATAATTGAAACTTTTTTTAAAAACGATGATCAAGTTGGCAGACATTTTTCTGTGGAAAATCTAAAATATATTAAATTATATGATTTTGTTCACTGAATTCTTCATTTTTATGATGTAACCTACCTTCACATAAAAAGTTGTCCCCTATGGTTTTTGTAGTTTTCTTGTATTATAGTATTTTCAAGTTTGCAGTGTATAGTCACTTGCCGTGATTCCAGATTTGACCTAACAGTTATCTATCTATTTATATTTCCGTTCCCAAACTGTGATTAAGAAATTCGTTAAATATATGGTAATAAAGTCAATATCTTTATACTATTTGCAGACTTATATTCAAAATGAAGTGTACCTAGTTGAGAACAAAGAAGATATTTTTAGTAGTTTCCTCATTTTAGTCTTAAAATTAAGAGCAAACCTATTAATGGTGTATTCTAGAAAAGAGATCATAACAAGAATAAAAGAAATGAACATTTTTGAGTTGATTTATATATCTATATAATAAAGCAAATGTAGACCTTATACATAGCATATTTTTGCAAAAGGATGGCACAGAATAAACATTATCATAGCTCATCCAATAAAATCAAATGTCCTGTTTTTAGCTGAAATATATTGGGAAATGTGACATTATTTATTTAAAATCAACAAGCTTTTCAACAATAATTGACCATAAATGGACAATAGATTAATACATTTGATGACATCATATAAACTTTCTGTTGATATTCAATTCACCAGTATATTTTATATATGCATGTTGAATTGACATATCCACGTGCCAAATTTTAAGAAAAACAAAATGGCAGAAATCCTTTTGTTAGTTTGCTAGACAATAAAGACAGTTAATTTCAAATATCTTGAATATTTGCTTTCTGATTATTGCAAAATTTAAAAAATACACCAGAATGAGGCATATATCTGCAATAGGTAGTGTCAACATATATATTTATATATATTTTGGTTTTTTTTATCTGGGTGCAAATTGGTAGAAAGTACAGGTAAAGGGCATAATAATTGTGCACTTACGAGTTTCACAATCCAAATCAACATGTTCAAGAAAGGAGTTTTTTTCAAAAATTTATTTGAAGACAGTTTGCCGATGGATTTTCCCAAATATAATACCGGCGTCACGTTGGTTACTTATTCAACATTCGAACATTCACATTCAAAAA
>JAULBM010007083.1:0-11806 GCA_032357055.1 Geukensia granosissima
CCTTTTCACCAATAGTAAAAAAATCTCTTAGTGAAGAAGAAAATATTTTGCACTAAAAATGACGACATAACTAGATACATTTTCAGTAAAAAGTATGCCTTTCAAATCCCATTTTAAAAAATTCAAAAATTTTTAAAAAGGCGATTTCCGAAGTGAGCTGCACTGACAGTAGCAATGCATCAAGACGGGTAAAGGACACGTCATTTTCATCTGGAATGCATCTTTTAATCAGCACAGGCACCCAGGGGCGCATCATTATTTTCGCATTATGAAACCAAATCCGAGTCTGTGTCATTAATTTTTAAGTAACAATGGTGGCCGATAAATTATACTCATCACTTATGAGTTTTTTGAAACAGAATACAATCTATGAATAAGCAACGTACAGTTTTAAGTTCTGTAAATCCATTCTACCTGGAATAGGAAATGTGGACTCGTAGAAAAAGAAATTGAGACTTGTGAAAATCTGCTGGACTCATAATTTTCAAAAAGTTGTGAGTCCAGGACTCACCAGCAAAAATTCCTACTAGTATATATCTCTGGGTATCGGGTGGTTTCGACCTTGTACCAGTTTTGCCCTGGGTGGATTTGCCAGAGTGGTTTTACTACCAAATAGTGAGGTGTTTGGCCCTGACATATCCAACAGGTAAAGTATTTATGAAAATGATGAGTGTTACCATTTGATCAAAGGTTACCATCAACTAATTAGTATTTTTTTATCACCGATATTGTTAAAAAACATACGTTTGGAGAGTAGTAATCAATACTTACACATGTAGGAATAATTTCTGAATGTTTGACAAATTTTAATTATGGATTTATGTTTTTAAAGCAATGTTTTTAAAATTCAAAATACACAATATAATTTTCAGCTTAAATCTTTGATATACAGAAGAAATATAACTGCAAAAAGTAATCTGTCACTTAAAATGAATTGAAGTAGAATTAAAAGAAAAAAGAAAGAAAGAAAAAAAATTGACAAAAATGTGACTGCAGTTATAATTTAGAATTTTAGACATATATTTGCAACTTTATAGAGACCATGAGTGGGTGACTGGTCTTTAAAGTATGCATGTGGCAGGTAAGGAGAACTTTTCTTTATGAATTGAAATACATGTACGGCTGTATTCTTTAAAAGAAAAATCAATATTGAATAAGAATATATAGTTAAAGATCTTAAAGCAAAAATTTAGTATAATGTAATAATAAAGATCTTAAAGTGAAAATTCTCTCAATAATACAATGTATGCATGGATGGTAAAAATTTCTACCAATCTAAACACCCTCAAAAATAATAATAATACCCTGTTATCAAGGTTTTTCAATCCAATTTCCCAAAAATTTCACACTTGTCAAACCAGGAAAAAATGAGTATGATCAACAGTAAGAATAAGGATGAAACCACTCAGTGCAAGCTTAATTAAGGGCAAAACCACCCAGAGCGAAATGGGATTAGGGCAAAAACACTCATTTGGAAATTTTGTTCAGGACAAAACCACAACCTACATTTATCATAATCATGCTTTCGAGTTGTTTCGTCACTTCATCCATCTTATTTTCACCCACATAAGTGTTCGGGTCATAGTTGTTTCGACCATATTATATATAAAATAAATAAGTTCTATTATGTTTATAGTTACAGCCTTCGTATTGTTTTTGTAGCTCAATAATGTACAGTATGTCATATACATGTATGCATTAACAGTCATGCAATTTGAATTTTTAAAATGAAATAAGTCAGTACAAGTTTTGTATCTTTATTATCATCATTGTCTTGATAAAAAGTATCACTAGTGACATATATTGTATATTAAGTGGCACATAATAAAGTGTATACTATGTATAATGATAGATCAAAGAGTTTTAAAATTATTATTGCGGCATTGGACAGCAATCATGATAATTGCATTTTATTTGTTTTGCAATTACTGTTCATTAAAAACACAACATCATTGTATAAGTAGACAATTAGATGATATTTGATGCCATTACCCAGGGTTTTAACTTTTTTCTAGGGGGCCATTTGGGCTTCTAAAAATCAAATATTGGAGCCCCCAGAAACTTTTCAGTAGCCCACATATTTTTATGTCCACAAGTTACAGTAAGTTAAGTATGCCCTAATGGAAACATGTTTTTAAACTATTTTAAAATTTGATACATGTATATGCAGACAAGATGATATTAGAAGATACCAGTACAGAAAAACAACTCTGTTCAGGAAATAACTACATTTTTTACTTGCAAACTGCAATAGTTACAGCTTGTTTAGAGTCTTATTCATGCTAATAAACAATTAAAACAAAAAGGGCAGTAACCAAATATTTTAACAGTCAATAACAAAGCTGAAATCTTCGTCACTAACATACTTGAATAAAGATATTTACATGTCATCAACTACTGGTATTAATAAAATAAAATCCTGTTAGAAAAGCAACAAGGATACCATTAAAGCATATTAATTAGCTTCTGGAACATATGTTCTGCAGAATAATAAGACAAAACAAAATAATGAAGAAAGAAGCTTATGCAAATTATGTGGCTCTGACTCAGAAGGTATTCAGGTATTAGAGCATTTTCTTCCTGGCAGTAGAGCCATAGACCAAATCTCAAATAATATGTTTATAAACATGTGATTAAAACATTTCTGTTTAAGTCATATTAAGAAAATGCCTTGGGCCTAATTAGATCTGGTTCAGATTTTCTAAACTTACTGGTATAAATGTATCCTATATACACTATGTCAGGCTTTTGTGGAGTGTGATTTTTGATGTCAGGCTTTTGTAGAGTGTGATTTTTGAGCTTTATAAAATTATTTTTGTGTTTCTGCCTTTGTATTTACGTTTTATTAAAAGAAAGAATTATCCCACAGTTAACGGTTTAAGTTTTAAGCAATGAAATAACGTTTTACGTATTATTATCTGCTCCTGAATTTCTCTATGGAGATTTAACATTGAGGGTCAGCCATCTTCGATTTGGGCGGGAGCGCTTAAGTTTGACCTAGATATGGTAATTTTAAAAAATGCGCACATTTCTTTTTTTCGGACCTTCTCTTTCGGTTCACATAAGTAGTATCACTCTTAAATTTCCATTCAGGTGCTTTGAAAGTTATCTTATTCTAGCTTAATTACTTAATAATTATGCAGCGTTGACAATGTGTACTCCCGGTCTCGTGCTAGCGCATGCAAAGAGCCACTTCCGGTAAACAAATGGCTGACTTAACAATGTAAAATCCCCGTAGAGAATTCAAAACTCCGCGCTGCTTGAAATACATCGTGATTGCTAAAAAGTATCACTGCAACTTACTTGCACTTTTTTAAATCAATAAAATAAACACAATTTTATAAGAATACAGCAGACAGTTTTTCTTTCATAACGTTTTTACCCATTCCAACAAACTCTGACATAGAGTATAGGTGCCAATACTGTTATGAGAGAGACTTGTGAATTGCTCTGTTTCTTACCCACCACAAAAGTTTTGTATAAATTAATAAAAACCTTTTCACTTATTTCAGATGTTGAAAGAAAAGGGATATACTTTTGATATAGCCTTCACAAGTTTACTGAAAAGAGCCATCAAAACATTGTTTTTCGTACAAGATGAGTTAGATTTGCATTGGATCCCTGTTGAAAGACACTGGAGGTTAAATGAAAGACACTATGGGGCACTTCAAGGGCTGAATAAATCTGAAACAGCTGCAAAATATGGAGAAGCACAAGTTAAGGTAAAGTGAACAAACAGCTCAACAACAAATTATACAGAGCACAATTGAGAAAAGATGTGGATTGTGTCTTTCTGGCATATGTTCAATATTGTTTTCTTTTTAAATGTTGAAGCATGCAACAAGAACTACTGGAGCAAGACATAGTGGTCACCATTACATACACATTTTCTGGTTAATTTTTTTTCCAATTATAAAGCTTTGTTCAATCTTCATGGACTATCAATAGAATTACTCATAATCTTCTTTAAGTAAAGAAAAAAATATGAGTATTAGTATAAATCAAATTTGAAAATAAAAAACTTTTGTTTTCCAGACAATTCATTATTTTTAATTAAAATTATCTTCTTTTTCAAAGATAATGATTTTCATCATTGTCTTAGGTATGATTACTAATTTTTGTGCTCTTTTTTCCAAAATAAATATAGTGTTTAACAGAAAGGGGTATAAGGGAATGCATGGGATATGTTAAACTTTAACAGCTTTGTCAGATCTTAATAGATTTTATAAAATTTGCTCATCTTAGTAATAATAAATTGTTCATTTAAAAAAAAAAATGAACGAAAAAATTAAGACTGTGACAGCAAATTGGACTTTGTTTTCTTCACTTTAATGAAGTAAGTTGGTCTTTGTTTTCTTCACTTTATATTGGAACATTCATATGTCTAAATTTTGGATCACAAAATATATTGACAACAGGAAGAGCATGCACCATACCTGCTTCAGAAGAAATGTTACACACATAATTACTTTTATGGAAATGTATTTCTCATTGTCAAATATTAGTTTCATTACATTCTGTCCAAGTCTAGGAAGGTAAACAGGTAAATAAATTTATGAAGTGAAAAATGAGCTATATTTAAAAGTGTGCACCAAAAATAAAAATGTGTTCAAATTGCCTAGCATTTGGTTAGCTATTCTGTTACACTATGCACAGAACTGATTTACTTTGAATCTTGAGTATTCAGTGGTTTATAGATTCATTTTATCTATCATGTACAAAAATGTATTAATTTTTCCATTTGTTACCATTATCTTGACAATTCAAATGAATGAATGGATTAAGAATCAATTTTATTAATGCAGCACACAGATATACAGATTTATACTATTATTCTTTAACTGTAAACTTTTAACATGAAAATGAATGTTTTATAATGGCAGATTTGGAGAAGATCTTATGACATACCCCCACCAGCACTAGAACCATCAGATGAAAGATGGTCTGCAAAAGAGGCTAAGTATGCTGTAAGTTAGGGTAATATTTCTTATAAATATTTAGCTCATAGTGTGCTTTGTTGTTTCATGTCTCATTATAGAATATATGAAAAAATTGGTTGGAAATGTGCTAGCAGTTTGTTTGGGATTTATGGAAACATTTATACATGAACATGACAATTGCATATAGGAAAAAGTTAATCCAATGCATGGTAATGATAGCTTTAAGTTGTAAAAATGAAATTTAATGTATTTCATCCATTTTAGTTTGGACAATATCACATGACTTTCAGCAAGCCCAAGTATAGCAATAATAGATTTATTTATTAATATATTTGTATATAAGGTGCAGATAATGCATTTCTATAGTGCAAATGTGTATTTATATTTCTACAGAATAAAACTAGATTTGCATGAAAAAAAATTAATTACATTTTTGCCAGATTAGGAGGTTTAGGTGTCTTCCACCATATTGAATAGCAAATTTTGGGGAAAGACTTTTTATATAATCCTAATATTCTAGAAAGAAAATACTTGTATAAAATTAAATGTTCATCAGGCCAATTAACTTTCAATTGAAAATTTTAAAAACCTATACACAGAATCATAAATCACCAACTCGGTAGTGTTGCTTTCAGCAGGGACAAAACAAAGTACTTTTGAAGCAGATTTCTTGTGTTACGTGAAGGTTATTAAGCATTATTTTGATATTAAATATTTAAATTTATGTGCTTTTTCATTTTTGACATATCCTTGCTTTTAAGAAAAATGTTTTGTTTTCTAATATATGTAATAAAAGTTACTTTTAAACAAAAGACTGAAAATCGATCCTGGGTGAATTCACCAATGTCCCATAATACTATCCAAAATCAAGTAAATCAGAATAAAATATCATAAGAAATGTTACACACATAATAACTTTTAAGATACCATTTTGCATCCATGCTCACCAAATGTATAAGGAAAGGTCATACAAAGATCTGGTTGGATGTTGTTTGCACAACTGCTTATTTGAAAACAGTTTCATGACAAAAACATTTGATTGCAATTTTTTAAACAGGACAATATACACCTCAACCTCCTTAAAACCATCTTAACCACAGTTTATATACATATACTTTAAATGCATCATGTCTAGTTAGTTGTAAAAACCTTATTCCTACGAGACATGGAGCATCAAGTTGGAACAAGACTTTTTACAACTGATGAGACATGATAAAAACAGTTTTACCACCAAAATGTTGCATATAATGTATCTATTTGCTAGATAATCTTACTTTCAAAATATTGATATTCACTATGAAACCATGCCTTTTAAGGAAATAATGATGTGAACTATTTTTGCATTGTTACAGCGTCACAACAGATGTAACAAACATTGCCATTAGTTTCATAATGTTGTGACCATAGTTCCAACAAAAGTACATTATGTATTATTATAAGTAGTAGTTATATGCATGTAAAAATACAGATTCTTTTATTTGCAAGCTTATATGCATGAAAAAAATAAAGATTCTTTTATTTGCAAGCTTGTATTGTACACCAATACAGCTCACTTTATTAAAATGTTTAGAAAGTAAATTACTACATACAACTTCTTCTTTTAGTTAGAAATAAGTTAAATAATAGTAATTTCTGTCCCCCTGCATACCCATGGGATATGGACACTTTCATTACTTCTAAAGCTGTGTGCATATCTTTTCTTGATTTGGGCATTACGTGTATTGGAATCTTCTTTTTTTCTTTTTTCAATTGCCATTGAAAAATTTAATTTGAATAATAGGTTCTTAAACAAGTATTTTTCTAAGTTCTGGAAAATTGTGCGTGAGTGTAAGAAATTCCATCTTTTCCCTTTCCCCAAAATGAGGGAAAAGACTTAAAATTTTCATATAAGAGGAAGTTTTCCGTGATTTTGAAATTGCATGAAAGTAAAGACCATTATCTTCTTTTACTTTAATTTGTATTTTTTTTTAAGCAACATGGACCATGTGTTGACAAACTCAAAATAGTTGCCTGTTGTGCCACAGAATTTAAATACAAGTCCAAAATTGAAAAAGTATTAGTCTTTTTAAGTTACTTTTTGATAAAAGAAAGGATATTTAAAAAAATGATTTATAAAAGATGAAAACTCAAATGGTGCATGTCACTAAAATAAAATAAAATAGACTAGGGTAGGCATTTTATTGGCATAATAGGGTAGTTTGGGTAACCTTAAGCAGAAATCTGTTTATTTTTCCTTACTATGATGTGAAATTTTTTATTACTCAAACCTACAAATAAACATTAAGAGTTAGTTTTCACTGTAATGTTGTGTGTTCCATGTTTGTTTTTCGTTTTTTGGCCATTGTATTGTCTGTCTTCCAACTTAATGATTTCTGTCTGCCCCTTTGGTATCTTCGAATTCCTTTTACATAGAATTATGTATTGAATTTAGAACAGCAAAACATTATTTTCATCAACATTTTATTGATTTTCAGCATCTAGATGAAAGTGTTGTTCCGGCCTGTGAATGTCTGAAGGATACAGTAGCCAGAGCTATTCCATACTGGCATGATGCCATAGTTCCTGCAATGAAGGTTAATTGAGATTACTGTGGTTAAACCTATTAATATAAAAAGTTAAATAAATAATATTGCTAAAGTCAAGTGATCATATCATTCATTTGTCATTTAGCAATATAATTTGTGTCAATTGTTACTCTGATCTACTTTACCTTATAACTGCCTCTGTGTCATATTTGTACCATGCTGGCCTCTATTATGGTAGATCCTGCATACATTGGTTTGATATTTAGAAAGGTCATACCAAAGGCATTTAAGTTGCTACTTATTTAAAACTCAAGTGTATATTGGACAAAAAAACCTATTTGATGCATACGTTATTATACACTACTAGTAAAATGCAGTCTGGGTGACATGTATTTGTAAATACTTTTAGAATAGACTATTTCAATGCATTTAAGGGACCCAAAGGAGTATCCGCAGATTAATATCAAGTCTTATGGATAAAGGTGGGCATTACTTCTGGCACAAAGCTGTGAGATCTAGAATATAAAAAAAAACTTAATAATTTTAACATTCAGCAAAGTTCAACAATGATAAATTAGTTAAAGGAATTTAAAAGGCTGAGATTTTGTAAAATATCATCCCCACTCACCAGAATATTGAGCTTTGGACTTTTTAACTACCCTCGTTGCAAGGCTTCACATATTCTCTGATATTTTATGAAATCCTGATAATATATACATATAGTACAGGTGTTAACTTATGCTATACACTTGGTATATTACAGTAATAAGTAGATTTACTTAAACTATTTAGCCTCCCCAACCACTCTTTTCCCACAACAAGACTGATGACAAATATCAAGGTATTTTTCAAAAGCTGTGTTGAAAGGAAACAAGCTTAAGATTTACAATATATTCTGTTGTAGATGAACCATTAGCAGTCAGAGATGGAACTAAAAGTAGTTATTTTATTTTTTATTTCAAAATATGATAAGAAATAGTTATTTATTTTTAGCATTAAGAGTTATCTTTCTTTCATATTTCTTTTTTCAAAATTTAATTTAAATTCACATTCAAACCAATACACTTTTTCTTTTAATTATTTTCAGATTTACACATTCCTATTTATAAAAAGGTCTTTCCAAGCTCCATAAGATAATGAAACTTGTAGGGTGCTGAAAAGATATTGTGGTTTGAATGTCCCAAGAGGGCAATCATTCTTAACCATGTGCATTTGGTATCAATAATTTATTGGAGAGATATTACATCAGTCTATGGGAAAACCTTGGTTTCTTTGGGAGAACTTAGTAACTGTGATACATGACCTTGAAGAATAGCTATTTCAAAAAATTTGTATGAAATAACTGAAAATAGTTATCTTCAGAAAAAGATTTGTGTTCAAGTCTAACTTCAACAAGTTATTGAAAAAATACATCTCTGACTGATTAGTATAATGGAGATGATACAGTATACTGTGACTGATTAGTATAATGGAGATGATACAGTATACTGACATAATCTTTATTATTGCAGGCAGGAAAGAGAGTTTTAGTGTCAGCTCATGGGAACAGTTTAAGAGCCATTGTAAAATATCTAGATAACATCCCAGATGCAGACATCCCAGAGCTAAACATCCCAACAGGTACTTTTTTAACATAACAAGCAATATTTAATGTCTTTTCAAAAGATTTATGATTTAGGTTTGTAGAGAGAATTCTTAATTTGTAATTAATTGTTTACCATCACTGAAATATTTTGAGAATAAGGTAATGTTTTTATTTTTCAATTAGAGGTATTCAGACACTTGGAATTGGTATGAGCCCTTAGGAGCAGGAAAGAGAGGAAATAAGAAATGATTTAATGCAGCATTTTATGTGCCTCTCCACTAAAATATATAAAATTTTCAAATAATAAATCCTCAGCAATGTTTTGATGTTGGAAATGACATTTTGTGCAGTTAAAATCAAAACATTGCTGACAAATTTTATTCCATTAAAACAACAAAAAATTTGATATATATTAAGAAAAAAAAGATACATAAAATGCTACCTATACTATTAAATTTGCGGACTGAAATTTTCTGAGGTTTTACCTCTTTCAGAGCCAATAATAGTCAGCAATTATATATATAATAATAAATAATGTAAATAATATACTGTGAAATTTCATATTGTAATATCCTAAGTTATCTAAGCTTATTTGATAAATCCAAAATATCCCTCATCCAAATTCCTCTGCAAGTTAGGTTCTGTAACAGATCCAATCTTTTTCACTATAACTTCCTCCACTAATTGGAGAATACCTTTTTTAAAAACTTTCAGTAATATTTCTAAACACCTGAAAAAAATCACACAACAAAATGAAATCACAGAACTGAAATAAGTTTAAATGCTAACAGCTCAAAGAATTTATATTTCCTACAGACTACAATGTTGTTACCTATTTGTTATGTTTCCTGCCGAAAATGTTTGAACTGGAGGGTTAAGTTATTAATGGTGGTCTTCTATTGAATGCAGACTGAAATGTGACTTTTGAACTTAGGCTGTAGTGACTGAAATGTGACTTTTGAACTTAAGCTGTAGTGACTGAAATGTGACGGAAAACAGTTTAACATTTATAAGGGGGCATTGGATGGAATTAGAAATAATCAGGCTGTATGCAAAAAAGGGAAGCGCAACTTGGCAATATCCCAGTATTCACACACTATTTGATACTGAAAAACATTCTAAGCATGCTTGCCAATTGTAAAAGGCATAATTGAAAATGTTGCAAAAAAGCAGGATCCAAAGTTATTTCTGCTCCCTAAAAAAATCATAATGGTTGGATTATTACAGTTGGAGTTGAATTAAGCTTTTTCATTAAATCACCGAAAAACAGGTGGATGATGTCCTCTTCAAATGACCTCTCGGAAGCAAAAATAAGATCCCTAAGATTCTTCCACCCACATTTTTACCAGAAATAACCACACACATGCCCAAAATGACCCCTCAAATATGTAGTTATCCACCCTAATTTGAAAATTTCTACCTCTTATATAAGACATTTTAACCCATTAGTATCACATTTTGACAGCCTCAGGAAACATCCATTTCACACCTTGCCCCTTCAAAATATTCATGAATTTGTCCAATATAGACATTGATGTACCTTGAATGGGGTTTTCACTCAAATTAATGGGATTTTTCAGAATTAATTGGGTTATCAATGATTCAAAGTAGCTCCTCAAAAGAAGGCTGAAACAATGCACACATCATCCATAACAACATATACACACACACACCAGAAGACTGTCCATTTTAACGGTATGACTTCTAGTATCAAGCATGTGGACCAGTACTACCAAATTTCTTGGACTCGCAACATCCCAGATCAGCTACCAATACTGTTCTGTTTTAAAATACAAACTTACCAATGTTAAATGTTACTGATAACATATTTTAACTATCTTTCTTGGATGCTTCATCTACATATATATAGATAGCAACAAATACATGTAGCAATTTTTTATACGACCGCAAAATTTTGTGGTCGTATTATGGTATGATGCTGTCATTGTTGGCATTGTCGTTAGGTGTCTGTAGACAGGTTGGTTTCTGCACAAAAAGGTTTTGTTCTAGTCAACAAGTTCTTTTAATATTTAAGGAAATTGATAATTGGTTCTAAATAAAGGTTGGTATTGATTTTGGGGGATCTTGCCAGAACCGGTTTTTTGGGAGGGGCCAAAAGGGGTTTTTCACTTATTTGAATGCAAGATCTCTATTTCTTGTCCAATTTTGATGGGGTTTTTTCTTTGTATTTTCCATGAAAAAGTCAACATAATAGGCCACAAGCGTCATGACCTATGTCTTACTGTTATTGAGATATGAGGGGTCCAAAAATGGCCACGCCCGAATTTTTGAAACTTTTTTATTTCTCATCGGATTTTGATGGGGTTTTTTGCAAATGATTCCTTATGTAAAATTCAATAAAAGTAACTACAAGCATTTTTAGCTCACCTGGCCAAAGGCCATGTGACCTTTTGTCATCACTTGGCGTCCGTCCGTCCGTCGTCTGTCGTCCGTCCGTGAGCTTTTCACATTTTAATCTTCTCCTCTGAAACCACTGGGCCAAATAAAACTAAACTTGGTAGGAAGCATCTATATAAGGTCCTTTATAAAGTTTCCTCATTTCGCCTCGATCCGTCAACAAACATGGCCGCCACAGGCAATTCTTGTTTCTGATTGGCTGATGTGTTAAAAATCTTCTCCTCTGAAACCGCTTGGCCAAATGGATTAATATTTGGTATAGAGCATCTATGGAAGGTACTTTATAAAGATTGCTCATTTGGTTCGGATCCGTCAACAAACATGGCCGCTATGGACGA
>JAULBM010007094.1:0-11806 GCA_032357055.1 Geukensia granosissima
ACAGTATTTATGTCAATTTTACGGGGGTATTCATCTGTTCTGTTGGGGCTCCTCTGACAACAGAGCTCTAGTTTATTTCAGTTTTCATAGAACTGGCAAAAAAAGCACTTATATCTTCTGCAGTTGACAATATTCCTGTTTTGCACGAAGAAAACTATTTGATGTTAAATATTATTATATTTTCAGATTCCTCAAGTTCTACAGAGAAATCCATGGGATAGAAGTTTGGTGCTGTTTTTGGTATAGAAAGAAATAAGAAAGAAATTGTCTTCCAAATTCACCTATAAATTCGCTCATTGAAGCTCACAACCCATTGGTTTCAACATTTTCAAGATTTTTTTCCTACAATAGAGAACAATTGTGCTTATTTCAGTATTGTCAAAAAAGATGTATTTTGGATTAAAATTAAGTTTTTAACAATTACAATCACATAATTCCATGGAGTTTGCTCTATTTTTCAATTTTTATAGATTTTTCAATATTTTGATTAAGCATTATGTAGCAAACAAATGCCTATATTGTTTGTGCTTATTAAGATTTTTTGTGTAAGTATTATATACTTTTTGAGAGAAAGGTGCTTTGGATGCTGCAGGCTTGCTTACTTAAACAGAAAAATTTCAGACATGCACATTTGTCCTCACAGTTATAACATAACAATGCAATTAAGTTGTTTGATGTCCATTGACCTCATATCAAGCATAGCAAATATACATGTATTGAAACTAGAAAGATGTTTGAATTAATTAGTGGTAAAATCATCATTATCTTTTTATGGTAGAAGGAGCTCTACAGTCAGTAGAAACAATTGTTTATCTGAAAAAGTGACTTCCCTTATATTGCCATTGACTACAAATGCCTTTTGTCTCAAACAGATAAAACACACAAAAGGTGTTAATTAAAATGGGAACCATGGATTGTTGTTTTCCGGATTTTTCTTTCATGTGTGAATTATGATACACACAATTGTGTGTTGTTTTGGTGATTTTTTACTTCAAAATTCACTGTGATTTTTGATCAAAACTGTATAGCATCCTTGCTTACATTTTTGAAAGTCTGAGTTTGCCTCTTAAACTTAATTACGTATGATATATGAGTACAAAATACAAAAATATTTCTAGTTCAAGTCATTATACCTGACCCAAATATATCCCTAGTTCTTATGAATGTATTCAATCACTTTCAGTCACTGCACAACTCTAGTAGGTAATGTAAGCCTGCGGCATATGGAGGAGAGGAAAGCTTTAAATGTAATTGTAATGGTGCAATATTTGTCTTACATGAAATTTAGTGTCTCAGATATAGAACTGGTAATACAAAACCTTAAAATTCTGAAAATGATTTTAAAAAAGGGCTATAATAGTATATGATGTTAAATTTATTAATATTTCACCTCTGGAAGAGTATGTAAAATGTTCCTACTGACCCGCCACGTATAATTGTTTCTGGAAAAGCTCTAATCAAAGTTCAAATATTGTTTCAAAACAGTAATGAAAAGAGGCTTCATATATAAACAATTTAGTCAGGATAGTCACACTTAGGCCTAACTGATTCTCAGATACACAATAGTTTCAACATGATAAATGATGCAGGGCTGTATATGTATACTGTATACTGTAAACAGTAATTTCACACTGAATTACTGCTCGCTTTATCTCTATGGTAATAATCCTGTTGTTCATATGTTGCTATTACACTCTATGAAGACCTTGAACTTCAATGGAAATTAAGAAAAAAATTGTTAGATATGGAATTACAGCTGCAAAAGCTGTGACTAAGATTTTAAGATAAAGTTGTTGTCATTTTCAAGACACACCTTGTTGGAAATTAAAATACATAAACAGGGCTGTCATGTTTTCATGGCGAGCATGCGTGAGATTTGGTAAAAAATATGAAGATCAAAGGAATTTGCCGACAAATTGAGATCAAATTGATTGAGTCTTACACTAGTTCCGTGAGACTTGACAGGTCTGCATAAATTCAGACCTGAATTTTAGGGTTGTTAATTGTTTAGCTGAATCAGCAGCTTATTTTTCCTGACCAGAATTATCTGAGAATCAGATTGGCTATTTACATTGACATACTCTTGGCAAGCATTTATATATTTAGGTTTAGTTAGTTTACAAATTTCAGTTTTTGTTGTGTCCATTTTTAATTTTCGAACAAAGTTTTCCTTGTTCTTGTAAAGGCAGCCATATTTTATTTAACTTTTTTTTGTTATGTATTAAATACTATTAAATTTCACAAAGAGAGGCAGCACACCTGCCAGCATTGACAATAATCATTCTTTTATTCAACACCATTCATGATAACACAAGTTCATTTTGTATCCCATTATACATTGATTGTTTTAGTAAGTTATGATAGAATTTGATGAAAACGTAGATAAATTGAAATTTTCAAAAGTTTTCAATATTGGCAGCAAATGTAAACACAAACAGGACAAGCATTTCTGTAGAGCTATCATTTTCATTAGATATCCAGTTTTATAAAAATTGATTGGAAAACAAAAATCAGTCTATAGCACCAGGTTAATGTGTGCCTGCATCTTGCAGGGCGACATATAGGGATCACTTTCTGTTGTCTTGCATCCTGTGCCTTGCATGAACGACAATTCTGTCACAAATGTCTCAGCAACCATTCAGGTAAGCTTCCTGAAATTTGGCACAGACCTTTGGTATGGGGAAATGTATCATTAAATGAAGGTTTTAAAAGGAATTCGAAGATACCAAAGGGGCAGTCACATTTCTTCTTCCTGTTTGCTGAGACTTTGACTATTTTTTATGTTTGAAGAATTTTGTCACATTATTTTCAGCAACCATACAGGTAAGCTTTCTGATATTAGGCATAGATCTTTGGTATGGGGAAATGTATCTTGTAAGACAGTTATGAACCAATGACATGTCAACTTCTTGTTGGCCAATATTCCTTAACAATATGAGGGAGTAGGCGACACGTCTTCGGAGGAAGATCCAATACTAAGTATGTAGTATTAAAATAAAACTTGTTCATAGATGTCCATTGTCACTATTTCTGGTATTATTGACCTCAGAAACGAGAATCCCAAGCATGTGAATGTACAATGTGCTATCAAATGTCAAAATCCCAAATGCTTTTGATGCTGTGTTGTTTTGAAAAATTAAGGTGAACAAGGGACAAAAAAACATTTTAGTTTGCCCAAAAACAAAATGTTTCATATAAATGATAGTTCTATGGATAGATTTGTTCAGTTTGTAGTGTTACATCTTTAACACCATATAAAATATGGAATGATGCAATGTAATTTGATAAAATATTTAATTAACAAATGTCATATTTATTTTGTTTGGTGACAGGGATTCAATACATGCACAAAACAATAAAATTTATGGATTTGGTGAAAATAATTTTAGATATATATCTGTGAAATATTTTTAGAGTAAAATACAATTTTTTGTGGAAAACATTAAATTAATCACTGTATCAAATGGGTGCAGAACAAAAATTACTTTGACAGCATGTAAAAAGTAATTTTCATCATTTTTATAATGTGATTTATATTAAATGAAAGTAACAGATTGAAACCACTTTTTATATGGGTGCCCATTTTGTTGTTGATTTAAAGTCTCTTACCTTTTTGAATTTACTTTGAATATTTTTTGTTTTAAACATTCACAAACTTTTCAACAAATCTATGCATGCATGTATTTAAAACTCTGTCACTTAACACAGTGAATATGGTACAAGCAGCATCAGTCATCTCAGACTCTAAAAGACAACTTTTGACAAGAATTTTCATGTTTTTATATATTTTCAGAAAACATTTATATTGGAGTGTAAAAACATCATCAACACACAATGTATAGCTTGTTGCCACCAAGTGTGTTGTAAATAAATGTATTTGTAAATTCTGAACACACTTACAGCTTGTTGCCATCAGGTGTGTTGTAAATTTAGGTATTTGTAAATTCTGAACACACGTACAGCTTGTTGCCACCAACTGTGCAAATTTATGTATTTATAAATGCTGAACACACATATAGCTTGTTGCCACCATGTGTGTTATAAATTTGTGAATTGTAAATTTTTAACACACTTACATCATGTTGCCACCAATTTGTAAATATATGTATTTGTAAATGCTGAACACATTTACAGCGTGTCGCCACCAAGAGTGTTGTAAATTTGTGTATTTGTAAATTATGAACACACTTACAGCTTGTTGCCACCAAGTGTGTTGTAAATTTGTATTAATTAATTCTGAACACACTTATACAGCTTGTTTCAACCAATTGTGTTGTAAATTTGTGTATTTATAAATTAAGTACACACTTATAGCTTGTTGCCACCGAGTGTGTTGTAAATTTGTATTTGTAAATTCTGAACACACTTATACAGCTTGTTTCAACCAGTTGTGTTGTAAATTTGTATTTGTAAATTTTGAACACACAGATCATTGCCACAAAGTGTGTTATAAATTGATGTATAAATTTTTAATTTTTTAACATACTTACAGCTAAAAACTAGATGTGATGTAAATTTATGCATTTGTAAATTTTGAACACACAGACAGCTTGTTGCCACCAAGTGTGTTGTAAATTTGTTTATTTGTAACATCTGAACATGACTAAGAGTGTGCTGTCATGAAGTATGAAATATATTTAGAACATACAGTTCATTGCCTACAAGTGTGTTGTAAATTTGTTTACTTGTTAATTCTCAACATACAACTTGTTCAACATTAAGTGTGTTGTAGAATCTGAACACATTAAAAGTGTCTCCACCAGTTGTCATATTAACTTCATGTAATTGTGAATACTTAACATATTACAGCGTGGTGCCTCCAAATGTGTTGTGAGTTGATCTTTCTTACCACTGCCATGATGTATAATGTAAATCTTGAACACACAAAGTATTGCCACCAAGTGTGTTATAAATTAATTTATTCGTAAATTGAGAAAACACTTTCCATTTGTTGCCAACAAGTGTTTATTTTCAATTTCTGATCAACCTTTTGCCACTGAGAGCGTTATTAATGTATCTGCTTGTGCATTTTCAACACATAATAACTTATTGCCACTGAATATGTTGTAAATTTGTAAAGTTATTAATTCTGTGCATATTTTACAGTTTGTAACTTGAACCACAAAATGTCTTGTGTAAATGTCTGTAGACAACACACTTTACAACTTATTGCCACCAAGTGTGTATTTTAAATTCATAACACACTGTACTTACTGTAGAACTTGTTTTGAGTATTTCTCATTTAGAACACACTTCACAGCATATTGTCACCTGATGTGTCTAAAAATTATTTATGAATAAAGTTTTTTATACAAATACTAGCTTCCAAAAAAAGTTGTAACATTAGATTTTTTCAAGTCAAATGAAAAATACCATTTATTATCATTTACAGTTTGTGTAACACCATTTATTTGTGTAATTAATCCATACATTTAAATTGAATGTTACCATCTAATGGTGGATTGTAAATTTTTGTAATGTTGATCATCAACTTGCTTTATATCTTGTTAAAAACAAGACATTGCAATGTTTGTTCAAACTTTGACATTCATATCATATTGTGTTGCAACTGTTTAAATGTCAAATCATGCGGTCATGTCTAAACTCCATTCAAAATGGATAGCCTAATGCTTCATCTTTCAAACTAAACAGCTTATTGCATCATCTTGTACATTTAATCAATAATGATACATTTATATATGTAACACCATTAGGTATTCATTTTTTCATCATAAGGCTTACTGTACAAAAGAATATGTCCACCACACATTACACATGCATTTTGAATTAAGCACCCAGTACAAACAGATAAATAATACTTCTTAACCTTTTAACAGGTTGAATAAAAATTTACATCACACCTGATTTAATTGAAAACTTGAAATTAATTTGCAACTTTGATTGCTATCCAGTTATTTGAATTATTTTACAAATATAAGATTGGAGAACTGTCAGTGCTAGCAGCACTTGGATTTTTAGTACACATTGCAATTGGTGTTTTAGGGTCATAAGGCAATATTGAATAATCTGGTTTGTCTCTGTTAATATCATTTTTTCATTGCAATCATGATAATTTCTATTGGTTGTAAAATAAATGAGACATGCCCTCTGACTATATAATAATGAAAACCCCCTTAATCATGTCTGAAAATTGGATTTTACAAAAAACAGAACCGTTTGTTAAGGTTCAAATTTTTCAGCTTTATTATTTAAAATATCCTCAAAATTATGAAAACTTAAAATACCTAACAATGAAACCTGCCGACCTAAATGCTAATAGATTAGTCAGGGAACCGCGATAAATTTCAAAAACTGCATCAATTAATATTAACTCTCTGTACCTTTAAACTGATCACCAGTCTTAATGGCAGAGTGTGAAAGTTTTTAATTTTATATAATAATAGATGACCTTCAAAAACATCCATTACTTCTACTTCCAGTATTGCTTTGTGGAACAGAAACAAATATTTCCCAAACCTTCTAAAACCATATCCTGACTGATAGATCTGTAGTCAGATTTTTTTTAAGGTTCAACATTTTTATGGAATGTCCCAAACCACTTACTACAAGCTTGATTTGTTAAAATGTTTCGATATCATTAAATGCTTTTTATGCAAATTTTACAGGTGCTCATTTTATTGTTAATATCAAGTTGTATCCATACATCTGGTTCTAGTATTTGAAATGGAAGAAATTCAACAGTAGAAGAATTTTATGACTGCAATAACTATGAAAGTCTCAAGCCATGACATTTATAGAAAAAAATTATCCTCCCAACTGGCTTTCAGAAATTGTATTTTATACTTCATCCAGTATTTGTTCTCATTTTTAGGAAGGTAAAAGGAAGGTTTTTTTTTTTCTTCATTTTACATTGCAAACTTAATTGACCAATTATTATTTTCTAAAATCCTCTGAAGTTTATTTGAAAAAAACTTAAGTAATTACGGTATGTTCCTACATCTCACCACCAGATAGCTTTGTCCCCCTCCCTTCCCCATTTGGAAAAAGCACACAAATAAGAAAATGATAGTTATCGTCCCCCTTCACCCTTTTTAAAAATCCTGAATCTGCTTCTTGTATCTATACCTAACAATTCTTTGCTTGAAGAAGACTGGATTACATCAATTGTCACAGACCTTGATACCCTCAGTATCACAATGTTAAACAATTTAAGCCATTCAAATCAATATTAAACTATAGAAATATGAATGATGGAAAGGATTTTTTTAGTTTTGATGAATGCATAAGTTTATGATTGTAATGATATTTATATTTGTTTTTCTATAATTTGTCTATTCAGTTACTGTTTAGTTTGCTCCTTGTGCAGGAATTAGTGTACTACAAAGTTCTTTATTACGTTATAGGTTGTATATTAATTATTTGTGCAATATGTAGGAAAAATATTAGTATTTATGAAGAAATAAATCAAAATTATAGAATTAACAAGTTTGTTAATGCCCCATTTTTTAATATGACCTTGACAATGACCTTTTATAACCTTGACACAACCTCAATGCTTCTAAACCTTGATAATACTCGAAGTTTATTTTATGTTGTGTAATAGGACATTTTATCCAGTCCATATAGATTTTAGATCAAGGTAGTTTTTAGAGAGGCCTTCTGTGTTGTCTTTTGTGCTTGTATGAAGTGTTTTTTTAATATTCAATTTATTGGCCACTTACCTAGGCATAAATTTTGAAAAAGCATCGGCGTATCTGGGCAGACCTGCCCCCCCTTTTTGAGATGCAAAAATAGTAAAAAAGGAAAAGTTTGGGGTAAATTTTGGACTTAATCTCCATTAGAAATTGAGAAAATGGATGAAGTAAGTTGGCCATTTTCCAAAAGTCGGGATCCGTCTCTGAAAAGTTCTAAAGTTGAGTAAAGGATACAACATAATGAACAGAAGATAAAAAAATTCAGTAGGCTCCTTCAAGTCTTTGAAATAAGTAAGAAGAAAGGTTTGATTTATTTTTTTGCCATAAGGGTCCATATGTTTTTAAAATTATTGAAAAGTTTACACAAATAGATCATAAAAAAGTGGATTGAAAGAAATATTAAAATGACCTATCAACATGGAGTCTTAATTTAAATTTTTAAGTTTTTCCACAAAATTACATGGAAAATATTTACAAAATTTGTTTAGCCAATTACATTAAACTTGAAAATTGGAATAAATACTTGATTTCTATACAAGTAATATGTTTCTCAGCTCTCCTCTGTCATGGGTATATTTACTGCAGATTGTCTTATGTGCTGTGATCTAATTTTCCTTCGTGATTCTCTGTATTGTAATAATGTCCAGTATAATTATGCTTGTTCCACTAGAATAGCTTGGTATCTTTGTTAAAGTAGGTGCTAATTTTATTGCAAGTGACATGCATATTTTTATTTGTGATTCCAACTATATTTTTGCAAATTTCAGATGAAGTACTTCAATAAAAGATCGATAATGTTTTGCATTAACTTTATATGTACTTAGAATTTTCGTAATAAATTTTCTTTGTCGGTAGAAAAAAAATGATACAAATTAAAACTAATTTAGTTGAAGAAATACAGGATGCATTGAACTTCCCTGATATTGATTAATTTGGATAACATATTAAAGTTCTAAAAAAACTGAAATAGATATATTCAAAATTTGTCATTTCAAGATTCTCCAAAAGCCAAATACCTGTTAAGTATATAAATATGATTTACTTGTGTTTTGGGGAATCAATATGTGTGTCATATAAAAATACGAAGTTATATATTTTCATTTTTTCTTTATGTTTTATAAGTTTAATTATTATATAAGTCAAACAACACACAGATCAGTTTTAATTAAGGGACACCAGGGATAGTTACCATATTCTGGCCATTTTTTCTAATCACAACCCTCCCTTCTATGTGACAGAGACATATTGGGGTTGAGATATCCAATACTGTTGTTTTGCATCATTTTCATGTCAGGCAGACAGTTTCCGGTGCTCATGTCAGTTACATCAGATTTGCTTGTAAAACTTCAAAAAAATCATTATGCAATTCAAAAATGAAGAAAATCATTGAGTTACTAGTAACATATTTTTAAAATTGAAAGCTGGGGAATGTGTATACATCACCTGTCAAAAAAATAAAATATGGATTATGGTTAGGCATAGAATCAGAAGTGAGATGAGTTACATTCCAGAGAAGTCACATGACCTGGGAGACAAATTCAAAAATGTTGACAGAATATAATGATTTGAAGCAACTGTATTGGCCAGTTGGACATGACACAAAATAATACAAACGGGAAAATTTAGAGACAACCAGTGTTGGAATTACTGTCAAGAATTTTCTCACAGCAAACAACATGCATAACTTAGTCAATTTTGGGAGGAATGTTGAAATAAATTGTATGCATTTAAAAACTTGTTTTGGGAGTTGGAAAAAATCTTTATTGTGCAACATTATGTCAATAGGAATTTTGGCATTATCCAGATGACACAAAATTGATTAAAACTACCTAAAAGAGAAAACAATTCATGTTTTAAAATCAATGTCATATTTAAACTCTTGACATGAGAAAGGCAGATATTTATATATGAAAGTTATCTTTTGACCCCTCCCCCTTTTTCCAGTGTATTACCCCCATCAAGGTTTACTTAGATTATACTAACTGCTGGTATTGTCACTTCCAACAGTACTGTATACAATGAATAGAGATTTATATGTTTTACAAAATTTTGTCAAGACCTTAAGCTTACTATAATTATCAGATTTATTGTTGATATGTTCTGTAATTTGTTATTACAATAGGAGAGTTATTATTTAAAATTTCATTGTCATGGAGATGTATTGTATGACATTAGCAGGAAGTGAATGTTGTTTCATCCATGTCTTTTAAATGTTTGTAATTCATTATAACATATATGTAATTGTTGTCATCTGGGTGTTTTATTTCTGAATACACTATTAAGGTTTGAGACATATCTCCATATTTCCATTTGATCAAGAGAAAATAGTTTAGATTTTGGTATTAAAACACTTCTTATCCAGAAAAAAAACATCAAAATAAGTGTGAGATTTCAACAGTTTAATTATAACTATTTCAGAAGATATTTTGGTTGCTTTTAAATCATAATTTTATTATTTGCATGCCTTGGTTTCAAAATTCTCACATAGTAATAAAAGGCAAAAACATTGTTGCATAAGAAATGTCATTATTTTTACTTTTACCGCTTTTTAACCAAGAAATCAAACTTTTCCCACCATAAAATAATTTTTGAATGGATTTTTTGATTTTTTTCTTGAATTCTTAACTTTGATATTTATACAATGTTTTATCTGTGAAATCCTTTCACAAACAAAGTTTAATCAATGAACTTTTGTACTTCTGTTTTCCAAAATGAATGAAATAACTTTGCTAATAAGATTATATATGTACATGATGTTTCAGTTAATTTTGTTATTATATTCTTACTATATTATTCACTCAGTATTTAGTATATTCTTATAATATTGTCCCTTTTCTTATTCACTAAATATTTTTTCTCTTTTTTATCTCATCTGACCTAAAGAGTCATGTGAGCAATTGCTATCACGTTTTCCTCTGTTGTATGTCTTAAGTTCACAAAATGGAACCAAACTTTTGCAAAATGGTCCTTGTGTTGTCATCTACAAAAATTCTGTAGAAGTAATCAAGTCTTTATATTCCATTCACTGTAGTGGTTTCCTCAGAATTTTGTCAAGGCATGTTACCTTTTTCAACCTGAGGGCATTTCAAACCCAAAATCTTATTCAGGCAGCAACCTATGTGAGCCTAGGGCACTATTGCCTGTAATTAAATTAGTGTTTTGATTGTCTGTGTGTATTCCCTAATTAGTTAAAAAATAAGATGTTTAGTTAACTACCTTGTCTTTCTGAAGCAATATACAACTCTAATAGAGGTATAATTCAAAACTAAGAGGGCTTTAACACCTAGCTCAGGTCACGATTAAAAGATGCTTCAAAAGGCAGCATGGTGCTGGTAAAAAAAGCATGGTGTACCACCATGCTAAGAATAACTAGGGAAACCACTACACTGATTGATCACTCCATTAATTCAAGGCCATTGGCAGAAAGGGGTGTACATTTATTCGAATAAGAAACTTCTTTTTGAAATCTAACCTAAGTATTGAGGTTGTTTGATGAGGTTCACCAAACTTGTGTGTGGCATCCCTGACCACTAACTAAAAAGGCCTCCACAGCTGATCTTAGTTATGCATAGGTTCCTAAAGAAAATTCACTGGAAATCTTCTTGTCATCAACTGGCGACCCAATTACAACCAAATTTGGTGAAATGATCCTTTTACACAATTGTGTGCAGCATCTCCACATGCAAGCAAGATGGCTGCAACCGCCAATCTATTTTCAATGGGAAATTCTTTTATAAATTTTCTTGTCACAAACTTGTGAAACCTTTGCAACAAAACTTAGGTCGAATGATTATTGACTGGCTTATAAAGAAAAGGAGTAGGTACGTTAAGCCCCATATTTGGCCCAAATTTTAAATTTTGTGCCACAATCATAAGTTGTTGTGAAAATGCTGTTTTATAATCATCATTTAGTAATCATTACTTTTTCTGTTTTACTTTTCAGCATTTCGACAAAATGAAAGGGTATATGTGACTATTTTGACAAGAATTTAACAATTTCGGTAAAAGTGCTCAATTTTTAGGTCTGTTTTGTTCAATATAAATATGATTGCACAGAAACCTCATGACTATATTTTAACCAAATATTTGTACTTGATAAATCTTTAATCTTTGGTCGTGATGTTTTTGTGCGATCTATATTAAAATCGACA
>JAULBM010007105.1:0-11806 GCA_032357055.1 Geukensia granosissima
GCCGAAACAAACTGGCCGGAGAATCTTCTTACATCATCAAAGATGGACGACCCTGTTGGAACAGTAGAAAATGTTTACGAAGCTATTCTTCTTGGGGCAAAAAGAGTAGTTCATGGCATAGGATATTTGAATCATCCATATCTAATAGAAATTCTTAAAAAGAAAAAAATAGCAATTGAAGTAAATCCGGTCAGCAATAAAATGTTAGGATACGTCCCAGATGAACGACAACATCCTGGAATAACCTAAATTAGGTATGGAATACCCGTTGTTTTAGGTTAAGATGACCCTGCAACATTTGGTTACGACGAATTTATGGGTTGGGGATTAAACTTAGCAGATTTACGACAATTAGCTCTGAACTCTTTGACATATAGCACCCTTTCAACTAAAGAGAAATCTGAGGCACTACAGAAATGGATATCTGCATGGAATATTTTCGTATCAAATACCAAAGTTGAAGCTTGTGCAAAGACTTTCAAAAATATAATTCCGCACGTATATAGCATATTTCCAAATGAAGGTCAACTAAAAGGTGGAACAAAGGTACACATGTATGGAAGGAATTTTTATGTTTCTATTTGCAAAACAACTGTATGCCGTTTTGGAAACAAAATGACCAACGGAACTTTCGAATAAAGCCACATGTTATCTTGTATTTTGCTAAATCACAACCGCACAGTCCAAAGCAGCCAGGCATTCCTGTTCCGTTCAGCGTATCATTTGACAGTGGCTCCACCTTTACAACTCCTTTGACATTTACATACTTCTCTGAAAATCAAATAATAATATAAGAAATAGTTGGTAAATGAAACATTTTATGAACGTCTGATATGAACTTTGAAGATAAAGTGGTCTCAGTGTTTTTTTTTCTCGGAATAGCACTATTTCGTATTTGTCAGCTAGTAAGAGTGCAGAAAATGTTATAAACTGTCTTTTATACGATTTTTATCTGTACGTGCTGTATTCGTATAGAAATATCTTTAAAATTTTTTATCTGAATTGTGGCTTACAATACATGTAACTTGTGACATCAAAATAAACAAAACAGAAAAACTGTATTCACATTTGTATACCACACGTTAAATTTTGAAAGAAAAAATACTATAGTAGTCAAATTCGACAATATTTTTCGGTCAACTAATGTGTGTTATTGATTTACATTTACCCATGTAATTAAATTGCAATAAAAAATAAAGAAATTGTTCTTTGATACTGACAGTAAAGTACTTTCCATCAATCACAGACATCACTTGCAATAGAAATATTCTAAGGGTTCGAAGATGCACTAAATAATGAGTAGATCGGTTTATTAATATGTGCATAAGACATGGTTCTAGCCATATAAACTATGACAATAATAATTGTTTTTTTACTATGAACACCAAAAGAAACAAAGAAATGTACACGAAACTGTGGACATTTGTTATATAATAACATAAAGTTAAAAAAACTAGTGTTGAACATTTAAAGTTTTTTTGTATGCGTGCAAAAATTAAACAATAATTCAAATATTTGTCGGTTGTAAATATTCATTTACTGGCAATGAAAGAATTTAAGACACTGCTAGGTCTGATTCATAAATCATGACACAATCCTTGCAGTGTCTTAAATTTTTGAATTGCCAGTTTAAATGAATATTTACGACCGAAAAAATTTGAATTATTGTTTATGGTAGAAAATAGTGTTTCATGACTTCATTAACATCAAGAAAACTCTGCAGAGCGGCCGGGGTATATAAATAGGCAGTTGGTTTCTCCGCCTACAGGTAAAACGCTACTAAAGGGAGTCCATTGGTTGGGCGGGATGTATTAATACTCAACACCCCAAAAGGAGCCGGGATAAAGAAATAGGCTTTTCGGTTTTCCGCCAGGGGTAGCACTTCTAAAGGGGCGTCGGTTGGTTTGTACAGGAAGTATAAATACTCGATCACCTCAATAGTACCGGGGTAAATGAAAACTTAAAGGCTGTTTGCTTTCTCCGTCAGGTTAGAGTTCATCCTTAACTCCGTTAGTTTGGCGAGATGTATAAATTCTCAACCAAAGTCATTCGAAGGTGACGAAGACCCCTTTGCAACAGCAATGAGTGATCTTTAGTGACCAGTTGCTGAAGCTTAATTAATCGCGTATTATTATATGGTCCCATTTTGACTTTCTGTGGGAAGAAAAATTGCCTGGCCCGACCCCTTCGCCATCCCCATTCATGATTTAATGTTTAATAACTTATTCTCGTCCTGAATATGCATGAAATATTTGCCGCTGAACATTAAGCAACAGTCATACAATTAAGGTAAATTAGCTCTAAAACATAAAAAGACTTCCATTTTACAATTGACAACTTTCTGCACTTGCATATGGATTCTATATCTCTTAAGTTTAACGATATTGTAGGGCCTGTGCTTTTTGTCATATATTGAGTTGAGGATTGCTGTTGAAACAAAAGCTACTTAACCAATTTTTTCTAGTTTTTAAGATTTAAGTCATCACTTTTGACAGTCTTTATTTGAACTGAATAAGAATATCCATGTAGCGAAAATCACAGTTTCGTTTTTAAATCTGTTAATACTCATTGATTATGACTTACCACCGTCTTCAAATACAAGTAAAATCTCTTTTTATGGATTTCTGGTTGCTATACTGTTATAAGGTTTCTCTGTTATTGTTTGTCTTCCGCCGTTTTGATGTCTTGTGCCTTTTAGGTTAGATGAGCTTTTGTCCTCAATTGGCGTCTGTCATCTTCCTGTTACTTTTTACTTGTTCATCTTCTTATCAGCTACTGAACATATTTCAACTAAACTTGGCAGAAATGTTAGGCAGGTGATCTTTCACCAGATTTGTGTTTTTGATAGCGATCGGAAATTCAATTTGGCCACCAGGGAAAAATGTATTCTGATTTGTCCAAATTTTAGACATCTTCTTGTCAGGTACCACGAAGTTATTTAAATTATTTGTTTGTAGAAATCATTGTTAGATAGTCCTGTTCTTTATTTGGGAATCGTTTGCCGATCGGAAATTCAACATGGCCGCCATGTCACGACTTATTTTTACATTGGACACTTTGGGATTTTCCCATTTTCATTTTTTTCTGAAACCATTGAACAGTTTTCAGCCAAACTTGGCAGAAATGTATAACAGGTGGTCCTTTACCTTGAGTTTTGGTGTCGATGGGAATATATGGCCAACAGGGGCAATAATGCGTTCTGATTAAGCCAAATTTTAAAAATCTTCTTTTTAGAAACCACAAAAAGAATTGAATGGTCCTTTTCTAATTTTGTTAAGTGTTTGCCGACCGGAAACTCAAGATGGCCGCCATGTGGCAACTTAGTTTAACATTGAACTCAAAAGAAAATGCACATTTTCATTTTCTTTTCTGAGACAGATATGGCAGCATTCTACGGCTATTATTAGTCCTTTACCAGATTTGTGTTTTGGTGCCGATCAGAAATTCGACATTACTACCAAGGTCAATTGTGTGTTCTTATTGGTCCACAAAGAAGATTGAATTGTTTCTTTGCAAAAAATGTAGTTAAGAAGTCAATGGTATCGACATAGTCGATAAAAAATAAATGCAGTAAAATATCTTATGGCAGAGGTATCAATCGCAAAAAACGTAAACATCATTGCTATACAGTCTCATTTCAAAAATAATGGAAGAAATAATCTACTTTGTAAGTCCAGTGTAGAACCCCATGCGAGAGACCAAAAGTGCATAGTCCAAACAGACAACACAAATTCGAGACAGACCAAAAGATAAAACGCGAACAAAAGGAAAAAAGGGATAGAACCCACGACCTCTCCTACAAAACAGGAATGCGATCATGTGCTCTAGAAGGGTAAGCATACCCTGTCTTGCGCTTAACAGCCGCCGTGGAATCCTTAAACTCTTATCTGGGGTAACGTAATTCCGAGAAGAGATCAACTCATTTATGTATTGCTGGTAACAGGTCCATAACTAGGTGAGATACACGGATACATGTACCATATAGATCAACAATTTTGTAATAGTGACCATAAAATTTTAAAATGGACGACTTCAACTTTGATTGAATGTATCCTTGTTGTAATAATTTATACCACATCAGCAATACTTTTTTTAGGAAATCCCGATACTCGGAACAGGCACGAGAGTATCGAATCAACTGTAGACAGGAAAACAGTAATATTGCTATATAAATATGGGTAGTGTACAATAGGAAAGTTGAAGTCATCTTTGAAACAAGTTTTCTTTCTTGGTCAGTTTCGAGGAATTAATCGTAGTATGAAGCAGATTTTTTTGAGTCTGTAAAATTAGGATTATTCATTGACAAAAATCATCGATATAGCGAAAAGTAAAATTAAACGATCTGGCCTATTTCTTTTTGTTATTTCGCTTAGGAATAAGGAACTGTTAATGCTACAAAAACGTATTCTATTTTGGAGCGAATGTGACACAATATCTCGCTTAAGTTCTGTGTATGAAGCAGCACTTATCATCTCTGCATTATGTTCCCATCAACTCTTTCTAGAAATTGACAAACTCGCAAATCGTAAACGAAAATTTCCTAAAATATCTTACATTAACAAGGGAATCTACCATATTGATCGTCACGTAGAAAAAAATAACATAAAGGGGTAGTTTTCAACAATTTGATGTCGCATAAGATTCAGAAAGTAAAATTACCTGTCCAGATTCATGTGACTGTCTTATTTCGAAATACAAGTATAAACCCTGTGGTCATATTATTACTGGAGACCTTAAAAGAGCGAGATATTATTGCCTTCCTTAAGTATCGCCCAGCAGCCAAAATTAATTTAACCGAATGTTGCGGTGATTTCGAAAATAATCTACACCTATTATTGCAAAAAAATGGACCAAAAATAAATAATTTTCGTATTAATTCCGGGTCATAAAGACCTTGACAATACATTAATAATCATGTCCCGGAGGGTATTTACCAGCCCAGTTCTCAGAATTTACATTAAATTTATATAACAATGTGTTACTGAAATTTCCTGCATTTGTTAAAAGTTTAAAGCACTGAAAACACGGAAAGACCTCGAAAGAATTGCACTCAGTAGTTGTCCCTGCCTTCAGATTTTGCTTCCTATTTTATTGTTGGGATTTTAGAGGTGCTTCTTTTGCTATGTTTGGATCTTTGTTTTCCTACATTTTGGTTCTAATGAGATGAGAAGTTACTCTTTAAAATGTACATGAAGCATACAAAAATTCTGAAAATCTATTTAACTTTGGTAATTTTGAATTCAGAAACCACTGGGTCGATGCCTCCGCTGGTGGACCAGGTGTCCCAGCCCAGTGTTCTCAAACTTGTCTTACATGAAATTTTTCAAACAATTTTTTTACTGAAATTTGGTTCATTTGTTAAAATTCTAAAGCACTGAAATACGGATAGGCTTCGAAAGTATTGCACTTAGTTGTTGTTCCTGTCGTCGGATTTGGCTTGCCATTTCGATTTGATTATATTAGTGTGCTTGTTTTGCTATGTTTGAATCTGGGACTTTATATGTTTTGGCTCTATTACTACTAATGAGAGGTTACTCCTAGAAATGCACATAAAGGGCCCAATACTCAGACAATTATTTTATAATAGGCCCAATACTCAGACAATATTTTATTATAAAACAATTATAAGTCCAAATAGCAATGGCAGTGTAATAGAATATTTAAAATTCAAATGTTGCAATGGAAAGTAAGGGAACCTATATGCTTTGTGTCATACAGGTTTGAACAGCAGGATAAATTATGCAGAGATAGAGATGCATTTTAAATAATATATAAGACCGCACTTGCATTAAGTTAAGAAATTTCTTAGTCCTAAAAAATCTTTCGAAAAGCGCAATGAAAGACGTAAGTTATACGTACTCTGAGGAACACTTTCCATCTATTGATATATATTTTTTCCTTTTTGATACATTGTTATTGACATTTGGTCACTACATTTGTATGTTCATCGGACAAAACGTTTGTTTGTCGTATAAGACACATTGGTTCATCGCGCAAGGGGTTGAATGGAGAAGTTAATATTTTATTCAAATTTTCCAATTAATATACAAGAAATTAAAAAAAAAATGTATCTTGAATTATACAATTGTTAAATACCATACGTTCAAAAATGTAAATCTTTACACCATCATAGTTATACAATACGTTGTACAAAATACACTGTAAACATTACACATGCTTTACATAAACCTCAAGTTCAGGATTCAAGACCTCTTCGTGGACTTTTGTAAGGATAGAAATTTGTCGGAATCCTGTTATGCGTAATTGGTATCCCTTTGTAGCAGGAAATCGGCCATACCATCAATTCAGCCACCCATTTTTACCGTCCGTATCACGTGAGTAAGTACTTATACAATTGACGTCATCGCAGTATAGATCGTATCTAACGGACAGCTTCTGAATATTCCACAAAATCAGCCAAATGAGATTTCTTAAGGTATGTATGATTAAAATAAATAATATTTTTTTTAAATTACACCATTTTTTCTAGAAACTTTTCTACTCAAACTTCAGATACCGCAGGATTCCTTCCAAGAGCTTCCCGGCGTCCATAGTTATTGTTTACGTTCCTGAGCGCGTCATACACCATGTGATTTTTTTACTTAAGGCCAGGCTTATTGTATTTTTCGTTCATTAAATGTATTGAGTACCTTACGCACTAATGTCAATTTTAGCACGAAAAAGCGGCAAAATATAGTGAAAATTATTGAAAATTCTTAGCTGATAATAGGAAAAATGGCTGAAGCTATGCATTTTTGGAGAGAAAACCAAGATGACTGAGGACTTTATATCATTGATTTTACTTTTTTCCAGAAATTTAAACTCATTCAGTTTCCACTAAGTGTTTTTTTCAGTGATTTTTTTCCTCTAAATTGCGAAATTTTGTGACCAATTTCATGTTTAATAAATGTACTTCATGCTCAGTATGTGCCACTTATTGTAGAATTCAGTAACTCTTAACTCTTAACCTGAAAAATTTGTAATTTGTTCCAAATATAATTATATATCAACTCATAAGTTAAACGTAAACGCCACATGGTCCCGAGAATTCTGAAACCTTTCAATTTTCGTATTGCATGTTCAACATATACACGACACTCTCCAATCCTGCGGTTCAGTTTCTTGCATTTTTTCTTTCTCGCCGACATTTGTTCCGTAATTGATCCCGCTAACAGGATATCTGTTGGCATATATTTTATCAGCCAAAATATAGCACTCGGCGGGAAATTCTAATGCGCGGCCCTGTCCCATTTCTGGTAAGGAATTAAACTGCTGCGCATCATTCTGATGACCGAGAAACCCACTTCGAATAAGACGAATATGGTTTTGGTTGTCAATTAATATTTGCGTGTGTATGCAATGCATGTGTCTATGTCCAGAATAAAACAACTCCTGAGGTTCGATCTGAGGTCTATAAATTTTAATAATTCCTTTTTCTTTATGGTTAGAGATCAGCGATTAAATTTAAAAGAAGATGGAGTCTCTTTTTTTTGTTTTATTTTTGTTTCCTTTCCTTTTCCCTTTCCTGTTTCATTGTCTGTCATTTCAAGTATGTTTGTTCTGTATCTAATGCAAAATGTTTATAAGAGCTGATAATGCTTAATTATTCCAGATTCAAAGTATTTGGATTTTTTCTCGCTTTAAAAACTCCGACTGTGACTAGCCCACCGTAAAAGGTTAACCGAAAAGTAAAATTTTGCTTTATCTCCAGATAGTCACTATGTTTTAAAATGTATTTCTTTATTTATAAAAATACAAGTGACATGACTTATCCATCAGATCAGAAATCTATTCATTGACCCGAACAGTTGAAATGATTGCGTGTGTTCGATTTATAACAAATCTTGATAATCTTGAGACGCCCCCTCATTAAAACTGTAAACATTTTCATATCATGTCTTTTACTCTAAGTGTTAGAAAAATAAACAGACGACAAACGACGATGACAGACAACAGCTCAAATTGTACTTTTGGTCATGGTCCATATTAGCTAAATATAAAAACAACTATTAGTCGAATTCCGTATGCGTTAGAAAGCAACTTTCGTGACTTGATATCCACACGATAAAAGCAATCTATTTTACGTGTAATACATTTAACGTCTGTTGAAATTTTTTTCATGAATATCAACAAAACACAAATTTCTTTTTACGAGCTTTCTAAGTGATTCATGGTGTGAAACCAAGGGGCAACAAACGAGAGACATTAAATGTCACAAAGTAACAAAGTGTAGGAGGAAAAAAAATAGCTTACAACTGTTTACATATCTTGTAAATAAAAAAAAAACCGCAGAGAATAAACAGAAAAGTGATATTTTTATAGACAAGTATTGAAAAGGTGTGGGAATATATTAAAAATGGATAGATTTAAATTTTTTATTTAAAATTTACTTTTAACTTACATTGACGCACAAATATGCGCACGCTGTCTAGGAAATATTTTAAAAACGAATATATTACTGTCACAGAAATCAACATCAAATATGATTTTTGCTTTCTCCTTCTGTGTAGGTAAGCTAAGAGAGCAACGATTTGATATTAGAAATAGACATGTAAGAAATTCGAAAAAGTATATTTTGATGAAAAGGGAGGGTAAAAATGTCTATGAAGACAAAAGACAGGATGCCAATATTCCCCTACACCCCCCCCCCCCCCTCGTAAAATCAAATGGTTTTCCTCTGAAGTGATGAGATTTTATTACATCAGTGAACCTAGTGACAAAATTACAATTGCTAGTATCAGAAGCGGATCCAGACTTTTGGAAAAGGGGGTCCACTTGCCAACTCGTACATAAGTGGATCTGACTTTTTGAAAAGGGACCTGCATGCAAAACAAGTGCGTAAATCATTTTTGTATTTTCAAAAGGGTGTCGGTCCCCCTTGGGCCCCAGATCCGCTCTTGAGTATAAATATGTCTTTTGTGCAACTACTAGTAATCAATTTCTAACCCGTTTTGGTAAATTCAGTTCCTTAAAAAGAGAACCTCCTTTTGGTCTCGATAAATTTACCTGCCGAAGACTGAGCACACTAAACTGCAAAGTCTTAATGTCCAGAGAAGTCTTTAAATCCTGTAATGTGACTACCAAACTATATATATACGCACTGCAGAAGTGGTAATGTTTGCTTATTTCGCGTTTTGAACTTTTGCGTGAAAATATTCTTTTCGAGATTATCAACAATACACAACTAAAATTACCAAACAAAAATATCGCGAAGTTCTTAGATTCGTTTGTCGCGAAAATGCGTATCACGATAAAGTACATATATAATGTAGTAACGGTATTTTTCTGATAACAATACACGAATTTTTTACCTCCTCGTGATCCTTGCGGTTTTTTAGAAGACAGTACGCGTACCTTAAAGCTCTACCAGTTTCAATGTTTCTTTCTTACAAATGTTACACTTTTAATGTGTGTTCATATATCAATAAAATAAGTTAAAAGGGCTACATCAAAGTAAAAAATGTCTATTTGCTCTGCTGAAGACTACGTTCAGCACCTGTAACGTAATTTAACTGCGAGCAAAGATTACCACGATTGTGAATTTAACGTTATTACTTACGGTTTTTCAGATTTTTAGATAAATGATAACGAAGGGAAAGTGTCGCATTTATTCTTTAAGATTTTGAGTCAATAAATATCGAATGAGTTATTTTGAATTTTTAAAATTCTTATACAAGAAAGCAGCTGACGGTCATGTTTAGAATTTTTTGTCTACAATACAAGGAAAAGTCGACCTCTTATCTTCAAACAAAGCCGTAAATATTTATATCTTTGATGTACAAAATTGTCTTGAAGCAAAAACAAAAAATTAAAATAATTTAGATATTTGCCGTATAAAGACGTGTTTCAAAACCACGAAAATAATAAATATGTTTATAATGACGGTTACATAACAATGATTTAACTGATTGCTGGTTTGTTATGTCTGAATATGACAAAACTGGGGAAAGTTTGTCCTTCCGGAGGTGCTCCAATTGAACTCCGTTTTATACGACATCCATGCTGTTGTTCCTTTTTTCCGATATTTTCATCTTTGCCTCGTTTCCGATCTTGACTGATTTTCTAGATTAAATAAGTGACCGACCTTTCCTTTTTTTAAAACCATCGCGAATCTTAAACAGATTATGTAATCAATTTCGTTCATTGTCTGGAAATTAGAAATTTTTAATAATTGCATTTTTTGTCCTTAAAAGAGCATAATATATACTTAAAAGCGCTTGAAAAATATGCGATCAAACGGATTGCTATCTTAAGAGGTAATGCTCACGTACCGATTTTTTAAACCGGTACTTGAACCCTTTTCACACCTGGAAAAATAAATCTCAAACATATTGTTTGATCGTAATGAGCCAATTTGTCATTTTGACAATATTGGTTGGTACTCTACTGCTGCCTCAACAAATACTACACCAAAGACCGTGTGTGTATATATAATGTATGTTTTTATAACACATGTCACCAACAAATCATCGTATCCTTTGAGTTTCAACATGTGTGATTACTTAGACTGTCATTTTAATCAAAGTAATGTAAAACACAACCGCGTTAACATTGGCCCAAATCCTTTTAGGGATTTTGTCTCTGGTGTTTTATATATTTAAAAGGAAGAATATGGGATATGTTCCAGAAAGACACAATCCAATTTTTGGCGTTTTTAATCTTTTTCATTTTTTTTTCATTTTTTTAAATTTCACAATTTACGTGATATTCTTCTTGATGTCCTGTGGAATCATAAGGAGCCTATGGCTGAAAATGCCACCAAATGACATATGACATTTTCCTTCCAATTAATTTTCAAATTTAAGCCGTGTCTTTATTTTGCCGCGACCCTTACTTATAAGCCCTAGATTGAGGTCGTGGCGAAATTCAGAAAAGGCTGGAGTTTCGCATAAATTGAAAGAAAAGTAAATGTATGATTATGCATTAGCAGTATATGCATCTGGTCCCTGTGATGAAAATGAGAAATTGTGGTATGAAAACTTCTGCAGTTTTAAATGAAACCTAGACAGAGGGACGCATCGAGTTGATTTTGTGATACTCATTCAATTTGCTTCAACTCATAAAGAGCCTTTCCCAATACTCTTCCCAGTTTCCAAGGTTTTCAGCAGAATTCAGGTTTTATTATGGAAGAGTGTTCGTCTTTTCAGACAGTTATGGAATAATTTTTAAAAATCACCAATCCATCCATTTGGCCTAAAATTATTGCCAACATTTCTGCATGATGGGTAATTCGACTTCAAGATGGTAATTTAACAACCTGAAAATTGATTCAAATATTGAAAAAAAATGAAATTCTAGCGCATGTGTTGTATTGAGATATATAAATTTTGAACGATTTTGTTTTTGTTTCGCTCCGACAAGTTGACGCAACATATTGTCCCGAAAGACAGTCAAGGAAAACACGTATCGCATTAAACATTTGAAAGACGACTATTATGCGACTGTATACTTTGGCAAACACTTTGAAATGACAGAATATCTATAGATTATCTGTTCTATAACAAATGAACAAATATAAAAAATTATCTTATATGAAATCTATACTTGTCCTTAAATTGAGTAGTTTATCGCAAAAAAATATCAATTTCAATCACCGTAAACCATAATTGCGTTTAATGGCTCGAATATTTTAATCTTTCCACACAAGTGAAATTGAGCGTAATGACAATCATAATTTGTGATAAGAAATTTATTATTTTTTTACTGAATTGTATATATAACTGTTTCTCATGACAGATTTTACATAAACCAAACATTCATAATTCATATCAATGTAATTCTAGGTCAACCTAGATTTATGAAATTA
>JAULBM010007116.1:0-11806 GCA_032357055.1 Geukensia granosissima
GCCACAACAGTCGAATTTTTCAAATGACACCTAGCAAAACTAATTGTCCTTTAAAAGTACAATATTTGGCATATAGTCAAAATAGGGCACACTCGATGTCTTAAGCGCAACAAAGCGCCAAATATTCAATATTAACATATGGTAAACAGAGATTACTGTACTTCTATTAAACTAGGCGTCACGGCCGCCACGGTCTAATTTCTTCAACGAGACCTGGCAAACATCATTACTCTATTATAGTCATATAATTTGTATATAGGCAATATAGAACACACTTCCTGTGATAGGCGCCAGATTGCGCCAAATAATCACTATGCTGTGTTTAGCTGTTCTGGGTTAGAAGAAAACATGAGATCTTCTGCCTCCAGTAAAGACATAAGTTGGATGAAATATTGCTTGGCAAGGCGATACCTGTTTAATCATTTGCTATGAAAGTACAATATAAGAAATAATGTATCTTTATCATTTTCATAGATTAATGATCAATGAAAGTTATAACATGCCTTATTTCAATTAAGCGAAATTTATTTATATGCACTTCTTTACACATCAACGATATATGGCAAGCCGTTCTAGTTAAAAGTACATCACAGAACATAAGACACGCATGAGCAAAACCATACACCCTGTTATTTTGAAAAAAATAAAACTATCTCTTGGAATCGAGAAAACAAATTCTTATAATATCTGTATTTTTAAAATTGCAAAATTCATGTTCTTGTCACAGTGAATGCCACGTTTATCTATTGTTCTTTTTTGTAATTATTTGGTAAAACAAAAACTAATCAACTAATTCGAAAGTTACATGTATACCGAATACAACATGTTCACCTTAACACTTTAAGTAAATTATGGTATTTTCCTTCATTCTTCAAAGATCTTGAAGATACAAAAATTTGTTCTTGGGAGGGACAAACCTTGTTTTGCTATTAACAACTCTGATTCGTAAAAAAATACTTTAAAGATGACATTTGCAGAATGCTACATCTCTTGATTGACAACATTTTCGTATTGTTTGGTGTGTTTCAACAGACTGTCGGTATTTTATTTGGGACAAGCTGTGACTCCTTTCGCCGTTTTATTCCTTTATTCGAATAACGCTTCATACAGATCCTTCTGCAGAGAAACGAAAATGATTGTCGTAATCTTTTGGTTTCATGCTCTCTAAATGTCGTTCCAAGATATATGAAATAGCAGAATGTCTGTATTGTTGGACTAATAGTCTAATTAAGCAATAGAAATAGGACACTAATCAAGAGAAGGCAGCTAGACATACATTGAGGTGGTCAATGGGAAATGCTGTTGTGACGGCCTAGTTGGAGCTTCCAATGTTTAGTCGCTCAAGCTTTAGGTCAGCCAAAATTGTCACCCGAGACGTAAATAATTTCTTTTCATTGCCACAGCGATCGATTTCTACCATGAGCAAATGAATGTTTAGTTCCAATTTATATATAAAAAAGATGTGAATCTGGGAAAAGAATTCAAAACAATGAAGAAAAACAGTTTAAGAAACAATCACGATTTACACTGTCATTGGCAAAAGAACTAATAATGTACGAGAATCAGTTGTTACTGTTTGTTACCATTTGGATAAAAGATGATATTGTGGTTCTTAAACGTCTTAAATAACAACTGCAGATGAACATGGATGTACTCAAATACTTGGATAAAATTTGACTGGGAATGAATAACAATGTATTGTTCAAAGTCGGAGATCTTGTGGTTGCTACATATGAAAAAAAGTTTACTATCTAGAAACAAACAAGCTCGAACTGACAAAATCGTCAGTGGTGTTCAAGCCTGCAAAAATACTGTGAAAGACCTACATGTAAAAAAATTTAATTAAGTTTTGTTTTGTGACGATATTTTAATGTTTTACCATATTTAGGACGAGATTTTGCATTTAATATGTCTATTGGGATGACGAATGAATTGAAGAATTTGCTAAATAGAGAATGTGGGACCAAACTAAAAAAATGCGGAACATGTGCTAACAAACATAACAACCATATATGAGAGAAAGGAGTATTTGGCGAATATTCTGGTTAACTATTGCAATTTATGATGTTTCCTTGGCTATATTCAATGAAAACATTTCGAATATATTCTGAAAATTTAAAGGAATGTATTTGTTTGACAGGTCGTTTGCAATACATCATGCCATTGTTTATTTAGTTCATTGCTTTTAATTGAGTAACGAGTTAACCTGAAAGGAAATCGTGATCACAAACTAGAAACACTTGAGTTGATCAAAGTATAGCATTGTTATTTTTATAGTTGTAGTTCATCTTGAAAATTAGTTTTATCAGACATACAGTCGTGATTCAGACCTATAATTAAAGACACCTGGAAATTCAGGTTTCGTGGTCATTGTCAGTCTTATGACTATGATGGTTATCATAATTGTGTAGATGTTGTAGTATGTTTTCTCTGTACAACTTCCATAAATTACAAGTCGTAGTACACTTAAGCTCCGTCTCCTTACTGAGTATCAGGATTTAAAGAATGACGGACTTCAAAGAAATTAGCGTCACATCATACACTTTCGACGAACGGGACATACCTCCTATATTTCAAGTAGATCCTTCCTAGAAGGGGCCGAAGAAATTTCTTTTTTTCTGAAAATACTGAATTGTTATTCCAGCAAAAGCATCAAGAAATCTGCATGGTTTTTAGTCACTTCCGCTTACTAGATAGTTTCCGTCAAACGATACATAATGCATTTAGGTGTACAAAAAATAACAATCTCAGCAAAACTTACTTTGTTCTCAACAATTTTTGGAATTTATTGACAAAAAGCAATTAATTGAAACGACAATGAATATTTTTTAAAATATACATTTTGAGAATGTACTTTTTACCGGAAATAAACGCTTTTTTACTTCACTTCCGCTTATTAGATCGCTTGAATTGCCTAGATAAAAATTAAGATAGAGTCAATGTTTCCATAGCCCTATAAAAAGGATGCAATGTAGTGAAAAGACAATAACGTTAAATTTGAAGTGCGCTGTTTAACTGCATTCGGTAAATGGTTATTATTAGAACACAATTTTGGATCTTAACTGGTAACGGATATTTGGTGAACGTTTTGTTTGGTTGGTTCTTGTGTTTTTGCAGTATCTTTACAATCGTTTTACTAGATGGGTACCTAAATACCTGAATAGCATAAACCTCAAACTGCATTTAATCTCACCTTGCCAAATGCCGTATGAGTTTTTGTCATCATTTGGCGTCCGCCATCCGTCGTCCATTCGTGCGTCTGTTCATTCTTAAACTTTTACATCTACGTCTTCTCCAATGAAACCGCTAAGCCAAATTAGCTAGTACACTAAAATGTCCTAACGTCTAAAACCGGTGGGCCACACAAAAGAAAATTGGCAGCAATTATTTAAGAAGGTCCTTTACAAATGTCCTCGTTTAACGTTAATCGGACAAACATCGTGGCCTTATTTTTCCTGGTGGCTGATACAATAAAAAAGCCCTCCGATTAAACCGCTAGGCCAAATGGATTACTATTTGACATGAAGCATGTACGGAAAGTTTTTTTTTTATAAAGTTTTCTCATTTTGTCCCGTTTGTACATAAAAGCATGGTCGCAAGGAAGGATTTTCTTTGTGATTGTGCTGATACCGAACAACATCTATTCAACACAGAAAATGTGCCCTATATTGACTATATGCAAAATATTGTACTATTAAAGGACAATTAGTTTTGCTAGGTGTCATTGGAAATATTAATATTAGACCGTTGTGGCCGCAGCGCCGGTATTAAAAGAAGTAAAGTAACCGTAATAAGCAGTATATAATGATTTTTTGGCGCAAACTGGCGCCTATCACAGGAAATGTGCCTATATTGACTATATAAAACTTTTCTACTCTAATGAAGTCAAGATTTTTCCAGGTTTCGTTGGGACATTTAGACCATCCCGGCCATGACGCCTTGTTAAACAGAAGTATTATAATCTTCTCTTTTATTTGCATGTTAATATTGAATATTTGGCGCTGCGTTGCTTAACATAGGACATTTGCCCTATACTGACCATACGCAAAATATTGTACTGTTACAGTACAGTTAGTTTTGCTAGGTGTCATTGGAAAAAATCAGACCGTTTTGGCAACAGCGCCTATCGGAAAAGAAGTTCTCTACTGGTTATCAACAGTATATAGTGATTGTTTTGCGCAACATGGCGCCTATCACAAGCAATGTGCCATATATTGAATATATACAAATTTAATAGAGAAAAGATACTTGCCAGGTCTCCATGACCAAATTAGACCGTTACGCCTCGTTAAACAGATGTACCGTAATATCTTTTTACCGTCTTTTAATATTGAATATTTCGCGCTGCGGTGCACTTAACACAGAAAATAGGCCCTTTATTGACTATTAGCAAAATATTGTACTACTTTTTTGTACTAGTTTTGCTAATTGTCATTGGAAAAATTAGACCGTTATGGCCACAGCGCCCATCTGAAAAAAGTACTGTATCCGTGATAAACAGTAAAGTGTTGAATATTTGCCGCTGTGTTGCGTTTAACACCGGAGATGTGCACTCTATTCACTTGATGCAAAATACTATTAAAGGACAATTAGTTTTTCTAGGTGTCATTGGATAAATAAGACCGTTGTGGCCACAGAGCCGGTATGAAAAGAAGTAGTGTTACCGTTATAAACAGTATATAGTGATTGTTTGCCGCAAACTATCGCCTATCACAGGCAATGTGCAATATATTTTACTATATAAAAATTATTTGACTTTAATAGGGTAATGATTTTTGACAGGTCTCCATGACCAAATTACACCGTGGCGGTCATGACGCCATGTTAAGCAGAAGCACCGTAATATCTTTTTATCGTATGTTAATATTGAATATTTGGCGCTGTATTTCGCTTAACATAGGAAATTTCCCCTATATTTACTATATGAAAAATATTGTTCTATTACAGGACAATTACTTTTTCTATGTGTCACTGTTGTGGCCACAGCGCCGGTATTAAAAGAAGTACATTAACCGCAATAAGCAGTATTTATGTTTTTTTTGCGCAACCTGGCGCCTATCATAGGATATGTGCACTATATTGACTATACAGAAACTATTCTACCCTAAAAGAGTAAAAAATTTTGCCAGGTTTCGTTGGAGAAATTAGACCTTGGCGGCCGTGGCGCCTCGTTAAATTGGAGTACCGTAATCTCTGTTTACTTTTATGTTTATATTAAATAGCTTGCGCTGTGTTGCGTTAAGACAGGAAGTTTGCCCTATTTTGGCTATATGCCAAATATTGTTCTATTAAAGGATAATGAGTTTTGATAGGAGTTATTGGAAAAATTAGACCGTTGTGGGCATAACGCACATCGGAAAAGAAGTATGGTAACCGATTTTTTGGCGCAACCTGGCGCCTATCACAGGAAAGGTGCCTTATATTTACTATATACGAATTATTTGACTATAATAGAGTAATGATGTTTGCTAGGTGTCGTTGAAGAAATGAGCCCGTGGCGGCCGTGACGCCTCGTTAAATAGAAGTACCGTTATCTCTGTTTACTATATGTTAATATTGAATATCTGGCCTGCGTTGCGCTTAAGACAGAGAGTGTACCCTATTTTGACTGTATGCCAAATATTGTACTATAAGTACTGTTAAAGGACAGTGAGTTTTGCTAGGTGTCATTGGAAAAATTAGACCGTTGTGGCCACAGCGCCCATCGTCAAAGAAGAACGGTAACCGTTTTAGACAGTATAGAGTGATTTTTTGGCGCAACCTGGCACCTATCACAGGAAATGTGCCCTATATTGACTTAACAGAAACTATTCTACCCTAATATTCTCAGGTTTCGTTGGAAAAATTAGACCTTGGCAGCCGTGGCGCCTCGTTGAATAAAACACTGTAATATCTTTTACGTGCATGTTTACATTGCTGCAGCGCGAAATATTCAATATCAACAGACTTGGGAAAAATCATTAACTTATTAAAGTCAAATAATTTTTATATACTCAATATATGGCACATTGCCTGTGATAGGCGCTAGTTTGCGCCAAACAATCACTGTATACTGTTTATAACGGTAACACTACTTCTTTTCATACCGGCGCTGTGACCACAAAGGTTTAATTTTTCCTAAAACCTAGAAAAACTAATTGGCCTTTAATAGTATTTTGCATCAAGTGAATAGAGATCACATCTCATGTGTTAAACGCAACGCAGCGGCAAAAATTCAATAATATTTACTGTTTTTTACGGATACATTCGAATATCGAATAACGAAAAACGAATATGTAACCAACTTGATGCATCTACTACATTGTAATAGGTTCTCATATATTTGTGTATATGAAGAATCTTTCTGTCGACCGTTTTCCGTGTTTGTGGACCTGTTGACGGAATACGGAATTCTTATTCCATTTGTGAAATTATTCAAGATCCATCAAATGTGATCTCTACTAAAACTATTTAGTCTTTAAGAATGTAAAAGACTTACCTTTTAAAGTAGGAACATTTGTAAAATTTAATTGTCGTTGAAATTAATACCGTGTCATTCAATGTGACGTTCAACAGCAGCGGGTCTGTAAAGTGTAAAGTGAAAAATAAGATTTTATTTCCACTCTAAGTGTATTTTAATGAGTTTTTAGTAAGTAGTTCGAGTTAACACGTTGATTAAACGGGTCAACCAGGTTTTACAACTTGTCAGCAAAGAAGATGCCTGTAAGGACCCATTTGTTCATAAGTTCAACCGAGAGGATAGACACAAAAAGACAGGTAAACAAGAAATAAGAAACGATAAAGAAAAACACAGCATAGAGTGATTATCATGTATTTAAATTACAAAGTACAAGTAGATGACATCGCTGTGTCACGAATAAAGGAATTAAAGATACCAAAAGGGCAGACAGAAATCTTTAAGTCGGAGTATAGACAAGACCATGGCCAACAAAATGAACCGAAAGGCAAATAAAGAAAACACAACACTACACTGAAAGACACAGGCATAAACTACACTCATGGTCACCATTTTTTCATGTTTGGTTTTGTTTTGTAGAAAACTGAAGAAATAATCTAAATTTGATATGTTATTTAGTTAAAAGAACGATAGTAAGACCAAGAAATATGCCAATATTGAAAATGTATGGTGAATTTTGGTACGGTATAAGTACATTTCAAGTGGTAACCTCTCATCATAAGCATTAGAACCAAAACATAGGAAGTCCGATATACATAGTTGTTAAAGATAAAACTCTCCATAAATATTCTTATTTTATAGTCTTTGTGCTTCATCGTAAAGCAGGTGGCTAGACACATCCTGCTTCAGTAAAGGCACTCGTTGTTTTATTCTAAGTCATACCGAATAGTCTCTCGATGAACTCAATATTGATAAAATCCTTATAGGAAGCACAAGTTTAAAACCATATTATCACACTACATATATATACTTTATAAGCAGATGCGGCTTAAATATTCTTTAAATTAAAAGAAAATTTATAATGAGAAAAGAATTCGACGATATCAAAGGGACCGACAGACTTCAATAAAACAGAAGACTGATAACATCATAGTCATCAAAACGAAACAAAAGACAAACATCACGGCATAAACACTACCAACATAGGCACAAGCAACCAAACTTCAGCTTAACTATAGAATGCACATACCCTGCTGTTCCGTGTCATTGGAGAGACGAGTTCCTTAAAATGCAGGTGCTGCTGGAAAGCTGCACATCAATAGGAAAATGAAAGCCATTTATTTGTCGCAAAGCTTTGTTATCGTTCCAGCCATTTCAGTATTGTGATTGCGACATTTTTCTGAAGTATTCTTGATATCAACATTAATCTCATAGATGCGATTGAAAATTGTTTAGATGAAAATATTTGAGGAAAATATATCAAAGAGCCTATCCTGTCGGAAATTCGTATTTTGAACTGGTTAGTAAGGTTTGAGATGTATTTATGATGCAGTCCTTTCAATTTATATATTGAACTTACATCCGTTCCATGGTATCGATGAAATCAACATTTTTCAAACATTTTTATTGGAAGTACACTTTCCTCATCCATACAACAGATTATTTTGACAAGAATGTAACATTTTCGGTAGAAATACTGAATTTATGGGGGGTGTTTTTTTCAAAATAGATATGATTGCAATAGCTAAATTCTTGGGCCAAAAATGGGCCTTAACGACCCACGTTCTTCATACTTGAAAATTCAAACCAGCATTCTCTCCCTCGAAACCCTCAAATGAAGACTGTTAGGTATCAATAAAAATATATATCAACTCGAGAATGGACCCGGTTGCCTTTCTGAATGCAAACAGTTTATTAAAACACAAAAAAAAAACAGAATAAATATTATTACCTAATAACTTTGTGTTAGAATCTACTAGATATCGATCCAGAAAACTTAATTATACTTACCACCATCTACTGTAACAACACATCGGAATGTGAAGTCTATTCTAGTTGCTCTCACGCCCATGTTATTACGGAATTTACACATAAGGTCATCAGAAAATTTAATATAGGGCTCTAGAGTAAATAGAACATCAAGATCCTCTGTATTATCCTGTAAAATACTAGCATATATCACATTTATCTCGATGAAAGTTTTAGTTAAAGTCAGTTTTGATGACAAAAGCAACGGATGTAAAAAGGGGCAGAGGGTACGGAAGATGTTATTTAAAATACCTCGAAATAATTCATATTTTAGTTGAACCAACAACAATTAATTGAATACCATTTATATTAAATATGACTCTGAGAGAGATTTAATTGAATTTATATCCTGTCTAAAAGAAAAAAGTATTTCTAACGGACCCACGAAATTCATCAATATGGATAAAAAAAATAACCAAATAAAAATTACTTATATAAATGAATATTATATGAATAATAATTTGGATTTTGTTTGTCTTGCATGATGTTTAATATGGGTTCTTAAATCTGTTTTAATTGACAATATTGATATATACCACACTTGTTGATTCGTTAATTGCATATTCCCTTGTAACTGCCTTCAGACATTTTTTTCCAAATGCTGGAAGCCAGTAGTTATTTTTGTCGTCATATTTCACACAGCTGTAAAACATCAGTTTTCAACATATAAAGGTATTTGTATAATTAGATGATATGGAAAGCAAATATGTTGATTTTGTAAAATAAAGATATACAAACAACAAAATAAAGCACAATTAAAAATATTTTAATATAATTGCGTCAGTTTTCTTTGATAAATGTGAATCACAAGAAAATCATTATTTGTAATTGTCATATGCGAGTGTATTGTGAATTAATGTATATCCGGATGCAAGTCGGTGTATAATCATATACAAAGTATCGTCAAAGGTATGCCTGAATTATCTGATCGACTTTTTTAAGACTGTATATTTTCTTGTCTTTGCTGGAAAATCAATGGTTAATTTCACACTCTGAAGAAATATCTGTCCTATTTGTTCATAGAAGTATCCTTTCTATCAATCATGTTCTCAAAAGGCATGTAACAGAGCTTATCCGTTTTCTAATAAAAGTTTTCCCGAAAATAATCACAGAAAACGTCATAGCAGCTGACTTTAAAATTATATTAAAAAGATATATAAAATGAAAAGATTTGGACTAAATGTCAAAGAGACTACACCCCAACCAAAGGTATCCTCGAGTCTTCATCAAAGGTGGAACAGCACTACTGGTAATAAGCTTTTCGTCGCCCAAAATTTAAAATCGTAACCCTTTTAACTTTTGGTATCCAAATACATAAGAGAGTAACATCATTTTTTATATTAGATTTATTCGAGGTAAACTCTTTAGGATAAATTTCTTTTTCAAAATTCTGAATTACTTGAAGCTAAAACATTATCAAAATATCTAAAAGTATTATTAAACTTGTCCACTAAATCCTCTTTTTAAAGGGTCTTTCTCATTTTTTTCTGAACTGTGATTCATAACAAAATAAAAATAGATCTGCAGTGAGAGGAGCACATTTTGAGTTCTTTGGTATGCAACTATCTGTCGATAGACCGTGCTATAAAAAAGTTTATATATATTATCAAGAAGAAATTTGACCGCTGCAATCAGTTCAGATGATGTCAAACAATTATTTTTGTTATAAGATTTTTTTGGCTAGAAAAGAATTATATTTATTGGAGCATAAGAAAGATTAGATAAGAAAATTTCTTCTTAGTAAGCTTTTGAGGTACAGTGGTATAAAGAGTAGAAAAATCATACCTGTCTATTGTAGACAAAGGAACATGGAAAGACATTAATTTGTCTAAAACATCTAATGAATTTTTAACACTCCACAACATTTTCATAACAGTTATTACAGAAGATAACAATGAGAGTTTAAATAGTTGTTAGGGCAGTAGTTAATTGAATTGAGACACGCATGTAAGTGGTACTGCATTTTTACTAGAAGCATAAATAAACCGAGACTTATCTGGAGTTTTATGAAGTTTAGGAAGCCAGTACATTGTATACGTATGAACTTTGGTAGAAATTGAAATTGGTAGATGCAGCCTTTAACTGAATGGTAACATTTAGATGTCCATTTCGATCTGTTGGTCTGTCAAGTTTGTCGCTTGGAAATTCTCCGAGCTGTTTATTTTCAATGCGAGGAACTTTATAATACTTTTGACAGACAACGACTATATTATTGCCTTCTTTATCTGCAGGAAACTAATACATAACAAGTTATGACGTTCTTTGATTTGGCGTTTTGACGATTTAACCTATTATTAAATGTAAACCCTTCGTAAGAGTGTCGGTAACTTTAATGGGTAGTTTTTTATAAGGAAAAATGTATAATCAAAAGTAAAGTATCTATTACCAACTATTGGCAACTGCCTGTCAAATTCTAATTAATAGACTGTAGATGTTCTTGACGTAGCCTCTGCAGTACAAATTCCTTCTTATTAAAAAAAATAATATGGAATATATGCCAGAAAGATACGAACCACATCTCGCATAGGTTTATAATGTTCAAAAGTCAGAAATAACTGCGTGTAAAACACTTTTCTGTATTTAGCTTTATCAGACCCTCTATGAGCCAAAAATTGGAAGATCAGTCAAACTTTATGAATTTCGAGTTACATTATGGACCAAATCTATAATTCAGATTGTTTTGACAAAAGAAAAATCTAGTCAGAGATAATTGAAATACGCAATTAATGTGCTTGATATTATTCAGATTGAAAATGACAGACAAGCCACACATTATTCTTCTTCAAGTGTAGACTAGGACAGAAAATGTCTACTGGTAAATAAAGATAGAATATGTGGCATGAATGTCCATTAGACACCCATCCACCAAATGACAGTCGAATTTAAACATCTACAGGGTCCAGTACAGTCTTCAATAATGAACTGGAGTCCATGCCATTACGTTAATGTAAGCTGTCAAGGCCCCAAAATACAAATGTAAAATTATTCATAAACACGACAGTCGACCTAATCATTTAAACAAATGGTGAACAAAAAATTAAATGATATCCACTGGAATACAGGTCCTGGGTAGAGACAGGCACATTAAGTATGTCCCGGGGATAAACCAGTTTATGAGCGCTCAATCCCCCTCACCTATGACAGTGGTGATACAAAACAGCAATGAAAACACAGTATCAAAATAAGTTGAAATGCATTTAGCACTTGAGATGATACTAAAATCAAACAACAAAAACAATTAGAACTAATGCAAATATTTCAAAACCCAAATGCAATCGATCAGGAAACCAAGATTTCCTTTCCAACTGTGTCAATCAAAAACACTTTCAGTTAGATTTAGTATCAAAATATCATAAGAAGTCTAAGAGAACATGGGTTGTG
>JAULBM010007127.1:0-11805 GCA_032357055.1 Geukensia granosissima
AAAGGAAGACAGTTAAGTTTCGAGGGAGATTTAAAAGAAAGTGAATGCATAAATGACATAAAAATATGAAAAATCCCCTGGACTGGATAAGAATACAACCGAATTCTATACAAATTTTATTGGAATGATCGTAAAACCTTTTACGAAAGTCATTTAATTACAGTTTTTTTGAAAGGAAGATCTTACCAATAGCAAAATCCCAAGGAATGGTAACTTGCATTCCAAAAGAAGGAAAATCCAAATTCTATTTAAAAATGGCGCCAAGTTAACCTCTTAAATGTTGACTAAAAGAATGCATCTGCAGCCCTCTATAATCGATAAAAACCTTTTTTTTTAAAATGTTATCAGTGAAACCCAGAAAGGTTTTTTGGTGGGACGATATATTGGGGACCGCACAAGATTAATCTTTGAATTAATTGAAAAAAACAGGGAAGGAATAGATTTCAAGTCTTTTATTGTTACTAGACTTTGAAAATCATTTGACGCTCTTGAATGGCCTAATATGACTTTGACTATTCTTGGATTTGGTCCAGATTTCAATAAATGGGTAAAACATTATATTCAAATACACACAGTTGTGTAATAAACAATGTACATTGTTCAAACTTTTTCAAAATTCACGGGGGGTTACCAGGGGGTCCCCTATACCCCTATCTTTTTTTATTAAGACACTAGAATTAATGAGTGATTCGTTAAAAATGACCCCCCAAAAATAGCTGTTCTGTTAAGTTATTTCAAAGATGACCCCTCTCTTATCCCTGATGATTCTGAGATGTCTCTGTACAGATTCCTTAAAGTTTTAGAAAAATACTCAGAATGTGCAGGTATGAAGGCTTTCTCAGATAAAACTAAAGTCATACGGATCGTTCAAAAGATATCCTTTTATCAGACATAAAACTGCAATAAAAGATTAATGGCAAAACACTACTCGGTATATATTTTGATCTCTCTGAAGAAGACAAAACTATGTTGAACTTTAAGCAAAATATAGACAAGATAAAAATGTGTTAATTTAACCCTGAGTCATTCTGTATTAGTTTAATGATGTCATGGTTTAACAAAACACTAGACGCCTAAAAATATCTCACCATGGAAAACATTTATGATTGACAAATGCAATAAATTGGGTGGAAACAAATTTTGGAGGATGAATTACAATTCCTCAATTCATGTATCTTCTCACTTTAATAGATTTTGCCAAGATATATTTAAAAACTTGGGATTTTTATGAACGTAACGGTAAAACGATAGTAACATTTTGAGCCAATGAAAATCAATGATAAAGTTGTATTTAATAGAAAATGGTGTGCAGCTGGAAACTTTTTTTATAAACGATTTACTTAATGAGGGCGATGAACTTTCAAGTCTTAACCATTCAATGACACTTATAATAATCAAGTCAACTCTATTCTTTTTTGGGGTATTTTGCATAAGATACCTAAAAGTTGGAGAGAAAACTTTCAAATTTCTCCCCTGAAACTTAAGACTTTGCACGAAAAAGAAGAAACCGTGTGAATATTTTTATCAAAAATATATCACGCCGTGTAGAGAAGTACCATCTAAACAACAAAACATATGGCAAGAAATACTGCATATTGAAATAAAGAATTGGGATACCTTGTATAATCTGCCTTTTATTTGTCTACATAATAATAACTTAAAATGTTCCAGTATAAAATTTTGCATAGGTTTTTGTTCACAATCTCACTACTTTACAAGTGCAAGCTGAAAGAAACTCATCTTTGCAGTTTTTGTTATGAATTAAAAGAGAAATACTGCATCTTTTTGGGAATGCTCAATCGTTAAAAACTTCTGGATAGAAATCTGCAGAGAACTGTTTAAAACCAGGTGCAAAGTGATATTGCCAAATACTGCAGATCAATTAATTTTAGGTTCAGAGATATCCGACATGTCAATTAACTACATCGTTGTTCTCATAAAGTACTACATTTATTCTTGTAAGTATATCGGTACAAATCTGTCTCCTCTTGGAGCCCAAACAATCCCAAGACAAAAATATATGATAGATCTCGTCAACGTTCTCAAGTCTCCTGCTGTTGGGAAGAAAATTAACTAAATTATCAAATATTGAAATATCGTTATAGGGAATTCAAATGTATGAAAGTAGTATATGGGGACAGTTCAGGTCGGGACTCGAGACTTACTCAAACCGGTTTTTGGTGGAAATAACAAGCAGCTGCAACAGACAAAGAGCGAAATGAGCAACTGAGCAGGGTAAAAAGAGCAAATGAGTAAGGATGATTCATAAAACCAAAGAACATAAGAAGTTGTATCGACTACTTACAACATAGATGACAAAAATCGCGGGAAATAGAGTGATGTCCCCAGGATACCAACGACGAAACAAAGCTCGCTTCCATTCGAGTATACGCAACATGGTACTATAGAACACAAAATCCTATATTCCAAAAATAATAAGACAAAAAAACCATCAACAAAGCTCGCTCGCGCATGTGCAGTAGTCTTCCTCTAGTGTAAGGACAAACACCCATAGAAAAAGACGAAAAAAAACAAAAAGCGCGGGAAAATATGGCGCGAAAATAGAATGATATGCCTTGAAAACAACGATACGACGACAAAAAGCTCGCATCCGCTCGTGCATGGGCATGGGCAAAAATCTACTCCTAGTACAAGGACTTCCCCCTCACACCAAAAACACCCGAGAGATCTCGAAAATCCACGATCATACCCGACTATTCCCGAAAAACCAAAAACGCGGGAAAAAATGGCGCGCTTTCGCTCGAGCATGCGCAGAAGTCTTCTCCTAATACAAGGGCTTTGCCCTCACATCCAAAACACCCGAGAGAACTCGAAAATCCACAATTATACCCGACTATTCCCGAAAAACCAAAAAAGCGCGGGAAAATTGGCGATCGTCCTTTGACGTAATGTCACGTAACTTCCGGTGACGTCATGTCACGTCACTTCCGGTGACGTCTTATCGTATCCATCCGAAAAATCCGACATGAACTGTCCCTATATACTACTTATGAATACTCAAATGGATGCACTACACAAATGGACAGTGGTTTTAAAGTGTATCCATAAATATTTTTTAATATTGTCTATTATCTTTTATAAAAGTGATATATGATATATATGTACAATTTCACCCTGTAATCTTTAACCCTTTCGCTGCTAAAACAGCATTCAAACTAAGAAAACGTTACGTTAGTGACGTTGCCAAATGTGATCGTAAAAATGACGTTTGCCGAAGTCAGCGCACATGTTATTGGGGACGTCAATCGTTCCCAAGACAATTGATGTTTAAATAAAAGCACGACCACATCATGAAAACAGTAAATAATATAAAAGAATCTTTTTTCGAACTAAAACATTTTAAAAATCGAGATAAATGTCCGTTCCCAATTATTTTATAAAGCTTAGCATAAAAATCATAAAAATGGGGGATTCAATCAAGATTCGATGCAAACATACAAATCATACATAATCAATAAAATACTACAAATATTACGTTTATCACATTGTATCGCATATCAAATAAACGGGAAAATCAAGGCTACATGGAATATTTTGGTAGCTCATACATGTGTAAAGGAACAACCATTCAACTTTAAGGGGGTATGGGTTTTTTGTCAGACAGAAAACATTAAATGCTGTCAGTTGTTGGTTTATCAGATATATCTTATTTCTTTTACATTTTATTGACAAAAATGAAATATTTCGGAAATTTTATTTCAGACTTTTTATAATGTTGCATTTATTGTACAAATGTAGATATCAGAGCTGTAATGCTTTGAGAAACATTATAGTCCGAATACGGTGTGAAACATATTCTTGTACGAATAAATTCGAACAAAATCGCTCCCTTCAAACGAGATCACTTGCACACCTTTGGATAAAACATGTTCTTTGAAATATTAAAATTTTCTCCAGACCCGACCCACTGCTCTCAACCTTCAAATACAAGAAGAGTTAAATTTAAAATTTGAAATATTGCAACTTGATATCTACTGCCAAGTCTATGTTTCCTAATATTCATATTGGTATGTCTTCTATTCTTCCCCGACCGGTTGATTATAGTAAAACTAATGATAAGGTGGTTAAGGTAAATAAAGCTCTTAATGTTCTTTGTCAGAGGTATGGTGTTGTATTCATACATTCATACAGGTATTTTGTTAGAGAGGGCAAACCATTGGTTGAGTTATTTGCTTACAAGGATGGTGGTTTGCATCTAAATGTAGAAGGCAGTAAACAGTTGGGGTCTTATTTTAAAAGAAGGGTAGCTCATATGCGATAAATCTTTTTTATTTGAGATTTTAATTATTAAATTTCTCAGATGAAAGTTCATGCTTAGTTTATGGATGAATATCACTTTTTTCCATGCTGCATGTTTTATAAGTTTTTGAAAGATATCACTTCTTTCATGCTTATTAATTTGAGGGCTGCTTTATTTAAAATTGGTTTCTTTTATATATTTTGTATACATTTGTATATATTCCATATTGGAAAACCAAAAACACGGTGAGAAAAATGGCTGCATTAACTAACCGAACTGTTTTATTTTCAAAAAGGTTGATTTATTGATTGATGTTTAACGTCTAGTGGCAAATATGTCATGCATAATCAGGACGGAAGCAAGTCAACAAACAAAAAATCATTATATAGACTGTGACCAAGGGACCGGTAAGGGAGATACTTTTAGAATGCCACTGGAAAAATTGCGGGTTGGATATGGACAGAAAATTTAGCCTTGTAACTGGCCGCCTACTGATCACTCAAAATGAGCTGTTATAATGGGTCTTTAATGTGCTTATGAGTGGCATTTCATAAACACGGGGCGTCTTTCACGTCTCCCTCTGGACGGATTGTGAATTCATACATCGCCTACAATCAGGGACACCCCATTTAGAGAACTAATGCCCCCAGGACGGAGATACCTAGTGACTGTGCCGATTCTTTTTCCCGGCACAACCTTTGCGAAGGGGAGTTCGAGTATTTATAAACACCGCTCGACATAACAGACGTAGACTGGCCTGCAGGCGGCGAAAGCGAACGACCTATTTCTATACCCCAGTCGCCTTCGGGGGCATTTCAAAAGGAGTATTTGTAAATATAGCAGGGATTATTTACCAAAACACCAGAATTAAAAGCTGTCAGATTACTTTGTTGATTTCGGTATTGACAGTTTTTGCCCAAATTTGTAGCGACGTTTCTGTATAACTGACAAATTTTTTAGTCGGGGTTATCGGGGATATCGTGACTACAAATTTATTAAAACATTTACTAAATTCTTTCATCAATATTAATATTTGGTATAAAACTTAGATGTTCTGTGTGTGTTTTCCTCGCTGTATTGTCACACCGCTGTCAAAGATTAGAGGGGGGGGGGGTTGAGCGCTCAGAAACTGGTTTAACCCTGCCTCACACTTAATGTGCCTGACCCAAGCCAGGAACCTGTAGTCCAGTGGTTGTCGTTGTTTAAAGAGACATTTATTGTTATTCGTTCACCATTTTTAATAGTGTCGAATTAATAAATAGTTTCACATTTTTTATTTGGGGCCTTTTAAAGCTTCCGTTATGAAAGGGACTCCGGTTCATTATTGTAAGGTCTGTAGAGGGGTTTAATTTCGACTGTCATTTGATGGATAGCTGTCTAATGGGCAATCATGACACATCTCCATTTTATATATCCAACAAGATACGGGCTGTATTTAAATCTCAATAACAAATTGTTGCGCGATAAGCAAATGGAAGTCCACGATCTACAATTTAACCAGTAGTAAAATAAAAATGATAAATCAACAGAATATGTCGAATTGTACTTGGCGTAAAGATACTGCCTCCATAAAACGTTGATGTCGTTATCTATTATACACAATTTCACATTTTTCTTTTGAGTTCCATACACTGAAACGTATTGCTTTACATCAATCGATTCCTTATGAGGTTAGTTCTTGAAAAATTCTATGGATTCATTTTCGGGGATTTCTCTGTAGTTTCCCCGTTAAAACTATGTATATTTTAAAAATATGCCCCTCATCTGATGTTGGCCATTACAAAAAAAGTGAGATCGATGTGGTATGGAATTTTTGTCATATTTCAGTGTATTTTGGTAATATCTAAGCGTCTGCAATTTTTTTTTGAAATTCTATGGACATGTCATTTTCTTTTTCAATGCAATTCTGAAAGCTAAGAATAAACTGCAGGGTAAGCATTTGCTCGCGGCATGTTCCTTAGCCCGGATTTTTTTTTCTAGTTCTGGGGAAATTTGTACCCACAAGGAAGCCATTGCAGCACTGGGCCAAATGGCGACACAAAGTGACGTCAAAAAAGAAAGGACAAAAACAACGGAAAGAACAAAAATGTTATTTTCATTTATTTTTAACATTTTTTTCAATATCGGCCCAATCGGCCCGCTGGCAGTTGACGGCACCCATATATCGGCCGAATCGGCCCACTGGCAGTAAACGACTACGTCAATCGGCCAAATCGGCCCAATGGCAGTGAAAGACAACGTCAATCGGTCAAATCGGCCCACTGGCAGTATAAGGGTTAAGGACTGGCCAGCACTTAACCCCGATCTCAACCCTATTAAACATTTATGGGACCACATTCAGTTGATCCTTAACCGACATCAGCCAAGATCGACAACTGCTGCTGAACTTTCTGTGGCGTATCAGAGAGTGTGGGATAGTATTCCTATGGCCTTTATCAATCGTCTTATTAACTCTATGTACCGGAGATGTATGGCTGTGATTAATGTCAATGGCGGTCAAACACGCTATTAATGAAAGTGCTGCCAAGGCAACCGGAAGCTGCAATATTGACATTGTTTGTCATTTAACTGGATGTGTAAAACTCTTGGACAAATGTAAGATAAATAAAATCATATTTTTATCAATTTAAGGTTCGTTATTTTTACTTCAAATGAAGTGGCTATTTTAAAAAAATCCATGCGACGTTTCTTTTGCGGTTCAGTATATAAACAACCTGATATTTGAATGACCAATAAGCCAGATAAGAAAACCTTTTCTTAAACAAGTGTATGAGGGCTTAGAAAAAATCATAACTGTCTATAGTGGTATAAGGAACTTGAACCGAATGTAGGTTTTCTAAATCATCCAGTGATTTTTTTTCAAAATAGAAATTTCATTGCATTTATTACAGTTGTTGAATGTATTTTATTTCGCCTTATCGTCTTATGAACTTTAGACAGTTATATCTGCAATAATTCATGATAATCATCACAAACTTTGAAACCTTCCAATTAGCTTTTATGTTGAAATAGATATATAAATATAAATTGATATTTACCTTTTCAAGAAATGCATCTTTCATATCATGTATCCACTTGTTTTTAATTGTGTTGTAGTATCCGTGGATAATGATTTTGATATCATTGCTGGCATCAAATGTTTCTCCAACGCCGTTTGTGATATCCACTGCATGTGATCTATTCCTCCTGGTATAGAGAAGTATTTTGACGTCAAGGGTTTCTGGTGACTGTGGTAGATGACCCTCGGTGTTTGAAAAGGGGTGTCTAGTAGAAAAACACCCATATCCATTGTAGCACTTTTCTCGCTCACTTAACCACGAAAACAACCCGTTGAACCAAGATCTACCTATGCAAATAATGCAAAAGCATAACCACTTAAAATATGTGTGTACATTTTTGCTTAAGAACAAATGAATATAGTTGATATAATAACTAGAAAATCTAAAAAGCTCACTTTATGATACCACCGCCAAAGTCCATGTTTCCTAATTACGGGAAACCCTAAATATCGTCGAGAAGATATACCAAAATACAAAGTGGACACAATAGAACTAAACGATAAAAATTCTCTAAAACATTAAGTAAGACTAACCAGCAGTATTGGAGTTAAAGAGACAAAATAAGTACTTACTTATCAAGTCTGTTTTTGCCAGAAAAATCCTAGGGAAAAAATCAAACTAGAAAAACTCTGAACAGCAGTCACCAAATTATACCCAAATTATCTGGTACTTGCTTTATAGAGCATTCATTTTTCCAGGATATTAAAAAAGTTCCCAGCAGACATCATACTTTGCTATGAGAAACCCCAACTATTGTTCAGATTAGAAACTCAAAATACGTTTAAAACATATATTAAACTGAGAGTACAAAATATTAATATAATTAATAAAATTTTGCTTAAGTTACTGAAATTGATGGAGTAGTTCATAAGAAGTTAAGGCCACAGAAAGGTACTCACTATGTGTAGAAATGCCTTAGTCTATTTTTTGCTTAGGAAAACCCCAATGTTCGAATAAAAAATCAAAACCGATGTTGTACAATGATATTAAACAAAAGTGATTCTTTAATATATATCATTGAAATTAAACAGGCAGTTTCACCGGAGTCGCTACCACCAAAACATGTACCATATTTGAAACAATGGTAAAATATATAATTTGCTATCGGAAACTCCAAATGTCGTTAAAAAGAGTGGCGGAGTAGTGTTTTTATAGAGTGTTTCGCCCTCAAAAAGGTTACACCTATGTGTATCACCGCCTCGGTGGTGTAATGGTTAGCGTGCTCGCCTCGAGTGAGGAAGGTCGTGGGTTCGATCAAACCAAAGACATTAAAATTGGTATTTGCTGCTTGTCAAAGCCAAAGGCACGTCCACATCACGTTCGAAGCCTCACCATATATTCAGGGGTTAAGAAATTTAACAAAAAGACATATAAAACTGTCATGTCAGAAAAGTTTGACAACTGGGCTGGTGAATACCCTCGATATCTGGTTCACCATCAGAGGCTTGCTCCTAAATAAAGATACTACGTTGTTTCGCTTGAAAAATCTTAATCCACAAGTTTTAAACACACAGTTAATTAAAAACTAAAATCGAAACCAATTCAACAATCCTAACATACAAACTACCCCTACCATGAGATACAGAACTGGGAAACAATCAAGTGAATTCAGATATGATGCATAATTTTGCACGATCCAATTCAAATGGTGACCATATTTTATCTGAAGATTGAAATACTGCAGTGACCAAAAATATTTAAACGCCTGCATTCAACGATGTACAAATCAAGCAACAACATTCGTTCGTTCTTGACATTCAGCTGTAAAACGACAAAAAATCTTTCCTGTAGAAAGTTCTTATAGCCGTGATTTTTTTTCAAATTCCAACAAATTTGTCTTCCTTCAAATGAACAACAATAGTCCCATATCCTTTGATCTATTTCCAAAATGTTTTTATAAAAACTTTCAACAGGTTAAAATTCTACTGTAAATGCTAAAGCATCAGCTTGTTTAATGTAATGTTTTAAACCCACATATGATGGGGTTTTGAAGAAAATGGGGGAAAAAATTCACCAATAGTTCAATTGTCTGGGGTTTTAAAATACCAAACAACACCGGTTAAAATATATCAACTAAGTATTCTGGCAGTAAAATGAAATGATCAAATAAATCTAGATCTGTAGAAACCTAACCTTCTTGGGTAAAATAAAAGCGGTTAATGCTTGATTCATTTCTTAGATGCAGGTAGACTACAAAACCAGTTTTCTTGTAAAACTCAGGTGATTTGAATGGATCCGTGTTGTATTTAAAAAATAAAAAAAATAATAATAAGTAATATATGCCAGAAAGACACAATAAACATCTTACAAACGTTTAGAAAATATTCCTAAGTCATTTTAACTTCGTGTAAAGCGCTTTTCTGGATAAACCATCATCAGGGGTAAAAAATTAGAAGATCTGTCAAACGTTTTTGGCCTGTTTGGAGTACGTAAAAAGTCAGAGATTGAACCACATCTAAAACACAGGTGAAAGACGACTCTTTGTAAAGAAAATATTTTTGAAGATAAGGTATGTAACCCAGAGTATTTCTTCTTATATATTGTTATACGGTCGCGGGGATATGCGTTTTTTTTCCGGATGATTTATCAGCTTTTATATTATATTTCGGGTATCTTTTTGGACACATTTGGAAACATATGTTTGCATTTGGATGAGGTTTCACTATTGTTGGTAGAAGTCCAGGCATAATTTTTACCACACTGAAATTTGTGCGGGATCTTATCATTTGAAAAAACGCGTCTTGCACCTGTGATTAAAAATTATGTTATTTATTAAAACACTTTTCTTATTGTAATTAAAAGAATTTGAAAATTCATTCCTATACCCAAACACTCGATTAGTTTATCTAAAAATGTGCATTCCTTATACTGCATAGTTGCAAACCCCCTCCAATGTATATCGGCCTGGTATTGAAATCAATCACGTGATCTATTGGTACGACATTGGCCAAAACCCCCTTGCGCAAGCTCAAACGAAAAGTAAAGGTCAAATATCAATCGGTATTTCACACTGTACATCAATTCAAAACAATATTATATTTAAAACTGCGCAAAGGCAACCAATGGCTCCAGCTTTGGGAAAGGAACATGCAAACATGGTGGGCTGACTTTGATTGATCCATCCCCCGTTTTGTGGCGATGAAAGGTGAAAATAAAGCAAAAGATAAACAGGTTTAACTCATAAAAGAAGGCATCCAATTTATAAAGACAAAAAATTAATAATCATTAAAATAGATACAGGTAAATAGAAGGCGCGAAGATACAAAATACTACAATTATTGTTTATAAAAAGCTAGGGATGATATTCATCGAGATTCTGCACGGGAAGTCAATACTGTAATAAGAAAATTAGAAGTAAGTATTTAAAGCAGTAACATAAGTCTCAATATTAATATCAAAAACAACATTAGCTCCTACATTCGTATAATCATCGCTGTACATGTATCTGAAAGTATATTGTAGAAGAATGTATTCTGTATTTTCTTTTGACATCCAAAATTCAAAATAAATGAAAGTAAGTTTACTTACTCGCTGTAGAAAATCCTAAAAACCCAAACAACATAAATCGAACCAACATTTCAACGCCGTCTACGGGTCTGTATTTGCAGCAAGTCTATTCACTTAGATTTTAACCTATCCCATAAGTGGATTGTTCAATGGTCTCTTCCGGATTAAAATTTTACAAACTAATCAGATGTTTCCCTTTTCGTCAGCTTATTCAAATTTTGCCAACTATTAATTATAATTGTGTTGGAATGAAAAGTGTTTCAATTGAATACTTTCCACGAAATGTACCAATGTCAAAAAAGAAACAAAACCTTTCATATGAATTCTTTCTTCTCGCACATTTGTTCAATCTTTGACGTCACTTGATTGTTTAAGATACGAAGATTCCTTCCACATAGTATGAAGGATCTAATTTTCAAAGTTGTTATCTTACATTCATAAGTAATAATAACTGGAAAAAGTATCTATATTTGCCTTGAGTGGAACATGATATATTCATGTAATTTTCGAGAAGTCGTTCTTCTTTCCTAGAGGCAAAATTAATTTGTACATAATTGCGCAAACTTTATTACATGCCATTCAATAAACCTAGTAAATTTGCTTTTTTATTTAATGGCAATATTTTTTATATATGTAATGTTTGCCAAATTTCCAATGACTGTTATAAATTTTTGTTACGTGTATACGTGTTTCAACAATGAAGTTCACATCGGCACTGTTAGAACTGTTAGAAATCCAACAAATAAGCCGAATATTGTCTAATTTATTTTCCTCGAATATCCCCTTGGTATTTCTTGACACATTTTATACCCATTATTTGCCATTTCAGTATTGGCCGCACACGTGTTACACCTCATTTTTTACATATATAATGCAGTTTTAAACAGATATATCATGACAGGGAGGGGTATTTGCGAAAAATACCAGTCGCGGGAAGAAAAATTTCCCGAGCCGACAGGCGAGGGAAATTTGATTCCC
>JAULBM010007138.1:0-21741 GCA_032357055.1 Geukensia granosissima
TAAGCCAGTTTTAACCAAACTTTGGAGGAATAGACTTTGGATGGCCCTCTTTAAAATTTATGTTTGGTTTTGCGTGGTACTATCCATTAGGGCCATCATGGCCAATCATAGTTTAATATTGGACCCTCTGGGAATTTGCCATGAAGGCCAGACTTTGCCAAAACAACTTTGAGTCAGGTGAGCGATTACAGGCTCCTTGGAGCCTCTAGTTTATATTGTTAACAAAATGCCCCCATCTGATTTTGATGGTTTTTTTTCATAAGATTCTTCTCAAAGGGAGCTTTACATTATTTGGGAACAGATTTTTCCATCTCCTACGGTTTTCAAGATTAAAGGGATCAAAGTAGGTAAAAATTTAATTTCTACTGATATAGAAACTTATTCTTCATCTGATTATAATAAGGTTTTTTTTCTTTTAATTATGCCTTGTGGAAAATGCAACAAAATTTACACAGGTTTGGGGATAAAGGGGTTCAAAATGATCACTGGTCTAGCCAAATGCCATGTGAGTTTTTATAATCACTTGACATAGATCTTCCATAAACATTTACAATTTATCATCTTCTCTGAAACTGCTATGCCAAATGGAATCAAACTTTTCATAAAGCATTAATAGAAGGTCCTTTACACATTTTCCTGGTTTTCATCACAAAAGGAATATAAACATGGCTGCAACAGGCAGTTATTGTTTCTGGTTGGCTGATTTTTAAAAAGTCTTTTTCTCTGAAACCACAAGGCCAAATGAAGCCAAACTGGACAGAAAGCATCTATGGCAGGTCATTTACAAAGACCCCTCATTTAATCCTGATTGAACCAAAATGGCTGCCATAGACAAGTCTTGATTTTGATAGGCTGAAACAAACAAAAATCTTTCAGGAAACATTTACGTATGGTCCTTTATAAAGTTTCCTCATTTATACCTGTTTGGAAAAAAAGACTGCCTAAGACATTTTTTCTGATTGGTTGAAACATAAAATTGTCTTTTCCTCTAAAACCTCTTGGCCAGATGTATTAATATTGGCTATTTAATGTTTGGTTTTGATTTGGTTGATGTCAGGTGAGCAGTACAGATCAGCATTCTGAGTCTCTAGCTTAAGCTTTTCGCCTACTATAAATCACAGGTTGCTGATATTTGTTGTTTAGTTCTATGTGTGTTGAATTGTGGGAAATCTGACATCCAGTTCCTATTTGCTGAGGAATTGAATTTTCAAGATATTAAAGATGAAGTGGTATGGGGGTATCAGATTTCTTGTTGTTTTTGTTTTGAGATTGTCTTGTCTTTTGGACTATGAAAATCTGGTCCTTACATAAGTGTATTACTCTTAACTTACAAAAAAACATGTGATTCACCACCATTGTTCAAAAGTCAGAATGCAGTTTAATTAACTGCAGTAATATTGCATGTACCTATGACTTAGAACTATTTCATATAAAAAGTTAAAGACTTTTTAGGTCAATGACCTTGCTGCCTCAAGTGCCTCCACATGTATTTGACCTTGTCATTGTCCTCAATTAATAAAGTAAGATCTCCAATTTCTATTACTAATATATCAGCCTCATTATATTCTCAATCCATCATGGTAAACTATATTCCATGTGTCAATATCAAAATATCCCATGTATTTATAGATTTTCCCCACCACTTAATCAATGGTTAAGAGAAATGTTTTTAATTAATAATTTAGCAAATCTTACAAGTTATTAAGCCTGCATTAAGCATGCGATGTTAGCTCACTGACTGCTAGGTGACATCTATCAGATTTTTACATTTATTTAACGTGGCCTCATTCATGTTTATCGGTATTGTAGAGCGAGGGAAACATTTCTCAGCTTCTCGCAGTGTTCGATACATTGATTGGTAGTGTAATATGTCTCTTCATGGCTCAGAAAGATTTATAGCTCATATCTAGGAAGCTAGTTATAAATATTGGAAGAAATAGAAAGAGTTTATTATTTTGGACTTTCAAAATTTTTTTTTGTTAAGATCAATTAATCAAACGAACATGACAACTTAATGAATTAAAATACTGTTGATAGATTGGTGAGATGTCCCAATTTATGGCCTTTTTAATTCACAATGAATGACATGTGTATAAGTTATTTTTGATGCTCCTTTATTTTTTGTTTTGGTTGGTGATTGTATAACCTGTTATCCAGTGTTTATACCCCTTGCATTTGCAGGTGATATAAAGCTATATTGGTCCAATCATTCATCTCTTACCTAGGGGGTACTCATTTATTGCAGCAATTCCTTCTAGATAAAAAACCCCTGCCCCTGTAACTCCCCTCACCATAATTTCTTTAATCTTTAAGTGCCAAGTAACTTGCACTACTACAAAGCTTAACAGTATCAAAGAAAAGAAAATTTTTTGAAAAAAAAAAACGACAATTTGATATCTAGAGACATAAAATGTAGGGAAAAGAAAATAGAATTCTTCATTTCAGGCTATTTTAAACTATAGAAACATAAAATATTTCCAACACTCACATGGCTGCAACAGGCAGGTCATGTTTCTAATTGGTTAAATCTTTAAAGAGGGTGGTACAAGGGGTCCCGCACACAGGTGTACAAAAAATAAAATGTCGTTTCACCAGGAACAAAAATAAGAACATGGCTTGCATGTTGCATTTTGATCAAGACACGCGAAACACAACATATAACACCCCTGTTACACTTAAATAACCCTGTTCCACCGTCTTTGAAGAATCTTCTCTGAAACCATTTAATCATATAAATTGAAACTTTGCCTGAAGTAATGGGGGTCTCTATAGTTTTGTGTATATAATCCTGGTTTGGCAACTATTTCTCTAAGTCTTCATGGCAAGGTATTCATGTACTTGATAGGCACCACAGACAGTTCTTGTTTCTTCAAAAATTTTTCTCCTTTGAAACCACTGCACCAAATGAATTGAACCTTGGTTAAGAATCTTAAGAATTTGAACCAAAGATAGCCCCTGACAGGCAAACTTAGTTCAACATACATGTATGACTCTTATTATTTCACTTAAAAAAAAATTAAATTGTATGAAACCAAAATTTGGCCAAAAATTCTTTTTTGGTAACCATCAATTCTTACAAAGACTAGTCTGGAGTCACTATTAAGGGATTGATAAAGGCTCCTGGGAGCCTCTGGTTTCATATCATTTTTGCAGTAAAATGTTGTTAAATAATGTGACTTGAGGCAGAAATAAAAACAAACAAAAAAAAAAGGATCAATTTATTATATAAAAAATAGCAGAAACCACACAATTTTCTTAAAAGGTAATGATTATTAAAGAACAAAGAGTTAAATGGAGGTACCTGCATAGTAAAAGTGTAAGCCCCAAAAAGTTTCCTTCCTGTTAGGTATTTCTTATGAAAAACCAAGAGGACAATATTTCATGATCATGTGTTTTATTCTGTCCTCAGAAATTATGGAATAATAGTGTAAGTGGACAATTTTTCATGAGGGACCCAATTTTATGTTACAAAATCTAATAGATACTGGGAGCATGTTAAATTTGTATTCCTGATAACAATTAACAAGGCTAAGTCAACAACTTACTGTTTCATACTGAAAAAAGAAATGTGTTAAAGTGTCATATTTAGTACATCATGTACATGTATCTGTGTTAAGTATTATTGAGAGTGGCAATGGGAACAAGTTTCAAAATTCTGACCACATTACCAGATCTGCTGTTCCACAAACAAAGTTTTTTGCAAATTAAGATGAATAGTGAGGAAAACATTTGACTAGCAAAGATGCATGGAATCTATACTGTTGTTGTTTAACTGTTGTAAAAATGCAAGAGCATAAAAAATTGTACTCCAAAAAATTGTAGCCCAAAAGCCAAAATTTAACAGTTTGAAAAAAGAATCTTTATCTCTATTGTTAATGATAAAAAGTGTATACTTAAAAAATGGTTTTGTTCCACAAAGTCAAGAAATTTCATTTCACCTTCACAGGATATTGCAAACAGGGAAAGTTAACTGCTTGACAATTCATTTCTGTTTGACATAACATTGAAAATAACTTCATGGATACCCGCAAAGTAGGATTTAACAACCTCTGTTTAGCTAATCATTAATAGTTTTAATTTAATTTGAACTTTTGAAACGATATAAATAAATACTTTGTTCCTAGACAAATTATACAAGGGAATTATCAGGCATTATTGATTTGGTTCTCTTCTACTTGCAGTTTAGTTTTGTCTATTGATTGGGTTTAATCAACGTTTTGATAAAATTACAACATCCTTAAGTCAAAATTAGTACTGAAGTCTTCCAGCAGCTTGAATTCAACTAAATGGTACTAATTTGGAATAACTGTCATGTATGACAATAGAAGAGTTAAAAATGTATTTGTCTTCATCATTGTCCATTAGTTCTGTTTTAAATTTACTGCAGCTCATTTCAGAATAATTCAATTAAATGCTGTATTGGGGTTAGAACTAAATTTGGGAATTTCCAGTTTATTTGGTTAAGGAAAAAAGCATTAAATGTTGTCATTTTGTGAAGTGACGGAGAATAGAGTTTGGTAATGTCTTTAAGAACATAATTCTTTAAAGTCTTAGAAGCAGATATCTAGAGCTGTCTTGAAAATGGAGGAGAAATTTTGACAGATATACATTTGTTTACCAAAGACATCTAGAGGGCAGGGTAAAACATACCTAGGTATAAGATGTCAGATATATTTTATTCAAGATACTAGTCAGACACCTAATGGGAATAATTCTGTATTTATTTTAGCAGTACAATTGTACATTGTTATGACAATTAAAAGAAAAATATGGAATACATGTATATCCTAAAAAGACACGAATCACATAAAATGACAGAATTTAAATATCTTTGAAACTCCAAATTCTCTCAGATGGCACCATTTTGCATCTATTCATCATTTTTTTAGACCACCCCACCTCCTTTTCAGGTTAAATGGCATATGTGAAATATAAAATTGTGTCCCCCATGAAATATTTTCCACTTACACTATTGTTCCCTATGATAAAGTCAGAGGACAAAATAAAACACATTGATGACAATGAAATATTGTCTTTTTTGTTTTTCCTAAGAAATATATAACAGGCAGAACACTATTTCACAGGACACTTTTTTGGCTTACACAGTTGCTTAAATTTCTTTTATTTCTGAGGTAAAAATTTAAAAAGTTTTCTTTTTGGTGATGGCTGTTTTACACTTATCAACTTCATTTGCAACATCAAATAGTGTCCCCATTTCTAAAGAGAGACACTTTTACATAGGATACATTTTAAGGTCACATGGCCAAAGATCATATGAGCTTTTGTTATCAATGAGGTATCTGTGGAAGGTCCTTTATAAAGTTTCCTCATTTGTTCTGATCAGACAAAAAACCTGGTGGCCATGGACTATTCTTGGTTCTGATTGGCTGATAAATAAAAAAATCTTCTCCTCTAAAACCACTTGGCCAAATGAATTAGCATTAGACTTAATAAATTTTCCTCATTTTGTTCTGATAAGACGAAAAAACATGGCTTCCATGGAAATTCTTGTTTCTGATTGGCTGATTCATTGAAAAATATTCTCCTCGTAAACCCTTGGCCAAATGGATTAATATTTGAATTTGGGGCATCTTTGAAAGGTCCTTTATAAACGGGACAAAAAACATGGCCATCAAAGACGATTGTTGTTTCTGATTGGCCTAGATAAAAAAATCTTAGCCTCTGAAACTTCCTGGCCAAATGAAACAATATTTGACTGGAAGCTATATGCAAGATCCTTTCTAAAGTGAAACAAAAATGGCTACTATTGGTCATTAAATGTTTGTTTTTTAATTGGCCCAATGTCAGGTGAGGTATACAGGCTAAGCCTTCTAGTTTTGTAGTTTTGGCTCTCAACCGTGCCGGTTTCCAGTGTTGCCTGTTCATTTGACTATTTCTTATCTAGATTGTCCCCACCATTTCTTAACCCTACCTTGTCATTGCTACTGGTACAAGTTAGAATGGAATGGGTTTTATATTCTTTAAATGTCTTAATGGATATATGTACAGATGTTGAGATATAACAGTAATAACAGAAGATGAAATGGTACATTAATGATTAACCCCTTGTAGATGGAAATATTCTATTGAAGACCATTGAATTATAATCAAAGAAGTATAACTACATATTGTCTCAGACCTATGACAATACTTGATCAACGAGTCCGAAAGATTTTTCAAAATATTACTTAATTGTGGATTATTTATTTAACAACACGCTGATTCTTTTCACATGCTATTGTATTGAAAATATTATTATTGTGAAGTATTGATCCGGTGTCCTCAGCTACACATGGTCATTCTGTTGGTATACTCTGTAAAATATTAGAGTAAAACATCTGTATATGAAGGTGTAAATTCCTCCAGCCATTAAAGATTAACCATGGATATTGTTTTGTTTCGGAATGAATTTCTCTATATTAGCTGGACTGTGACAACATCAAGGATCGGGAATAATATACTTTTGACATCATTTAAGGTAGAAAATTCTTACTAGCATTTGATAAAGGAAATTAATATAAAGCTATTTACATATAGGTACTAAGATAAGTATTAGAAAAGAATTGTATTAATTTTCATCCTCTTAAAAACCACTGAGGTCTTGTTGCAATAGAAAAGAGGATGTATACTGATCAGGTGCAAAATTCTTATTAACATGCAGGTATTTGTATTTAATGTTTTTAGGGGGTATTTTATCTCATACTTCTTAAAGAAACAGGAATTTTTGCACATGTCATACAGCTGAATTTGTCTAGCAAAATCTCTGTTTAGGACAAAAAAATGTAATATTGCGATGAATAATCAAGTAGGATATCAGATATTTGGCTGGTTATTTTCAACTGGACCAAGATATCAAAATCTTGTGCCGTTAAAGACATCGTGAGGCAATTTGAACATTCACATAGATGAAAGAAGAAGAAATTGTTTATATAAATGGCTTCCATTTCATGATGGACAACGGTTCACACCAGTTCATTGAAAATACGATTTCACATGAGGGTAGCTGTGTATGGAATAAGTAATGATTTATTCTATATATTTTACATTTTCCTGCAAATTATCAAAAATGGCTTTTAATATTAAAACCATGAATCTCATTAAAATACAAGAAAAGTTTTGAGGTTTATTATTCCTTCTATAACAGATGGGTATACAGGTGACTGTTGCTGAAGATGTTATGATGTACCGTCAAAAATTGGGCCATGGTCTGGGTGGCCTAGTGAATTTATTCAAACTTACATGTAGAAAACCTCTACATTGTGCTCAGCTTTTTACATAAAATATAGAGTGCACTCAGCTTAGCATTAAAGTTATGTTAGTCACTTGACCTTCAAGCTTTCTTGAAAATCCAACTTCCTACAACACCGAAATATAACTAAAACTCTGTTATATGTAGCATTTTAATGTAATCAAATAAACAAATTCATTTTAAAAATTTTATCTGAAGCTCATTGTCTGGTCTACAATGATGATAAAAAATTCACAATTCACACTACAGGGTAAGGTTGACTATTTTGACATTTATTTGAAGTTTTTTTTAGTTTTATCAATATTCAAACATGTTTCAAGTTACTACCCTTCAGAAAATGTTGGTTACTAGGCAGGATTGTTGATGAAAAATATGACAATAATGGACGTCACAAGAACCTTCCGCAATTATTACAGATTACGTAACTCATGTAATATCAAGTAATAAATGTGATGTTTATCGGGAAATTAGTAAAGAGGGTCAATGATTTTTATTGACCAGAATCAATTATGGGTCATTTAAAGTTAGTGTATTATTAAACTAGAAGCATGAACTGTCAGAACGATAGTTATTCCAGCACCCAAGAATATTGAACATACTGTCTGTGCCCATATTACATTGTGCAAAGTTCATAGGTCTCTGTTGAAATCAAATATTCCATGTAATTGCAGTTGATGATTGGGATCTAAAAATTATCAATGAATAGGTATTTATACATGATTAGGTATTTTTACAAAAAATAATTGGAATAATCTCTTAAACTTATTTACTGATGTTCGCTGCTGAGATTAAAAATAACCAGGTTTACAAAAGTTTATGGTTACAAATTTAACAAAAATATGCAGAAAAAATTGACAGGTCAGTGTGTTCTCTTCTGAGATATAAGCATTTGAAAATTTCATGGGAATAGTGTTTCTCGACATTTTCCATAGGCTTTGTCTAAGTGTGTTCTGTCCAATAAACACAGGAAAAATTTAAAGAATTTCTAAAGACTTTTCAAATGGCATTTTAAAATGTGTTTAATGGAATTATGAAAAGAAAGTGGGGGTCACTGGGTAAAAATACCATCGGCAAACCTCAGGTGACTCCGCTACTCTACCTCAATCAATATGAGGAGGGTACAGACTCGACCGAAGTTGCGATGAGTGGTCAAAAATATTAATGCTTTGAAATGAATAAGATCAGAGGAGTTTGAAAATCTGACCAAAATGTATGAATATGAGCAGCTACATGTAACATCCTTAAATTGGAATTACCACCTTTTGAAATAATTTTGTTCCACATTATTTTCTTTCTTTCCATTAAGGATTAATAGGGTTGTAGAAATTTTCCCTAAAGTAATGGGTAAACTTGAGAGTCTTTGGGGGACTACTTTGCTTGAAATTGAAGTTCCAATCTTTTTTAACATGTAGACATTTTATAGATCTGTTCTGTAAGTAAACAAAAACTAAAAAAATAACAACATATACACCTCTGAAAATAAATAAAACAATGCACTAATCCCTGCAAACTTGAAAAATTTAGCTGTGTTATCACATCAACTAAAACCTGCAAAACTGGACATTGAAAACTCTTTACAAACTGAAACACTAAGACAAACCAATTTCATTCTGATTCGTAAATAAAATTACATTTACATGTATTCTAGATTGACAAATTTTACATTTTTATGGAAGAGAAAAAATTACCCAGTATTTACCGAGACAAAAACAAAAACAAAGATACTACATAGCATAAACTGGTGTACATTCAAGGAGAAATGATAAATCAAAAACATGATGGAAGGATTTGGTCATTTGACAACCACATCACTCTCACTTTTGCTTAACATTTCCAAGAAATAAAAACAAGGAATTTTGGCAGGGATGGCTTTTCATATATAACCTCAGTGCTAAAGGTTTCGACTTTGATGTCAGGACTTCCATTGGGCTCTGCCATTCACATAAACCAAGTCATTTTTAGCCTTCTTAGAACTGTTTCGTTCAGTGCTGAAAAACACTTTGACAAATCTTAAAATTTATGTTTTCCCTTTGGGTGCTGTTTTTTTGTCTGAAACAGAAGTCTGTTCATTTGCATATAATTTGCATTAGTTAGCAACACATGAAAACAGTGCTTTCCTCGAAATTAATTCATCATTTGAAAAGGATAAAAAATGTTAGGAATAGATGAACAATACTGTCCTTCTTCCTTTTTATCAGAAATAGAATATTTGGCTGAGTATTCCTTATCGATTAGAATGGCTTACATTTTTGCAACTGACTTGTCTTCTTCCATTTGGAAATAAAGTATGGGAATATGCTTAATTTTGAATGATAAAAAATTGTAGAAAAAATTTTCTTTTGTCTTAGACATTTGGATCATTGCTTTACCCCATAAAATATTTTCTTCTACTTATTCTACATCACATCTCACTGCAGCACATTGATTTTAAACAATCAAATTTGTTGTCCCACAATTAGTTTAACATTAAAATCTTAAACTAATAGAACATGTGAAATTTGTAGATTAAAAATATTGACCTGTTCCAACAAAGCAGACCAAAGATCAATGTTGTGACATTAACACAAAATCTTTCTGTACTTGTTCCCATTTTAGTCTCATCTAAAATGAACAAATTACCTCTAAAAGGATTAGTTGTGCTCTTATAATTTAATTCTTCTCCTCAGCAGAAAATAACGAACTTAAATGGTGATTGTTTTCATGTAATGACATGTTCAATACATAACAAACAATTGATTGTAATTCTTAATTAGTTTGATTAAGTCTGCCATTTTTACATTAAGTAAATAAAAAAATGTTTGAATTCATTGTCAAACATTTCTTTAAAAAAATTCCAAAGATAATTTGAGCATGTTCCTGCACACTTGAATGATTTTGACTGCAAGACATTCAGGAAGTACTTGTATTTAGTAACTAGTATCTTTAATGTGTGAACTTATATCAGGATGTTAACATGTATTAAATTAATTACAGACAGAAGTTTTTTAAAATGACAGTTCATTTTAACAAAATTTCTATTATATCTGAGGAAGGGAAGTCAAATTTAATGACTTCCTTTAGTGATCAGAAAGGAATGCCTCACCTTGTGTCTTTTTTTGATACTCAGTACTTCAGTAAGTGGACTGAGATACCACGAGCTTTGTCATTTCCTCATAAGGTAGGATATACCTGAACATTTTATCACTTGTTTTGAAAGATGTAACAATAAATTTATTAAATATTCAATAAAATCTGTCAAAAGAAGAGGAAATTTTTTTAAAATTGAATTTTAACTTGAGAATAATGATGTGTGTTTTATGCAAAAGTCATTGTGGTTTACTGAGCTAGGACTGATAATGTCCGCATTGTTGGGAAATGATAAGATAACTTGATGCTACTTAACTCAGTTTTAAGAGGTGTTGTGAACAGTGATGTGTCACGCAAGAGCTTTTGTTCTTGGTTGACTTGAAGAGCTTAAAAGACACCTGTGTTCATACCAATGCTTGTTTTGCATATAATACCCCAGACATACAATATTGTAACACATTTACGTCCAATCTGAGTGAAAAAGTAGCTATATATACCAATTTTGTGTCATGTTATAACAACACTATGAACAGGGCTGGGATAAAAGTATTTTGTGGATCAGTGGAATTTTATCCTGATAATTTGATGAATGAATTACAATGTATGGTCCTGATCGGATATTGGATTTCTTTAAAGTGGTAAAGAAGGGTTTCTCCTTTTTGGTCTGCTGATATGATGATCATATAGTACTTTCATCTTTGATGGGAGTTACAAAAAAAAAACAATATCACATTTCTGCTGTTAAAAGTTATTTTAAGGATTGAATTCATTTATAACATCTAGCAGCTGAAAAGTTTACATCCATTTCAAAATTGCCACATCTATAGTATTGTGCCCATCTAAAGCTACTGTGCAGGAATTACACTATAATAGTCAGTACTTTTCATCTTTTATCTCTTCTGGTTGTTACAGATATGTGGTAATGGATCCTCCATCCAGATTTTATAATTAATGTTTATTATGTAAAAGGAACTTCAGTACCACTTACTGAGTGTATATATCATCAAAGTTTCCATATTTAGATTTATCCATGTTAATTTGTTCTGATAACCTACTACTGTAAAATGTAATACATGTACATGTAATCCTTGAGATGAGTCATTCAACTGTTCAAGTACATGGAGTTTTTCTCGAGTAGATGGTGTCAGATTGTATAAATCCAACAAAATAATATACCTAAGTGAACTGGAAATAAAAGATACCACAGACAAAAATAAATTATACTTCAATTTTTTCCTGAAAATTGACAAAATGTGTAAACTTTTTTCTAAGATTTCTGACAGATGGGATGATTTCAACTTTCGTATTGGCTATTGAAAACTCCACATTAATGTGGCAATAATATTCCTGCTTCCCTGGCCTATGGGGTTAATGTTCAAAGGATTTTCTTTTAACAGATAATTGTCCATGAGACAGCAATACACTAAATAATAGTTGAAACAAAACTTCTAAAGGTCTTATTGAAGCCTTCAACAATAAACCAGGACCCATATAGGAAGCTGTTACCGGGTAAATTCCCTGATATACATGTACAAAATGTAAAAATATTCATAATAAAATGATAAACCATACAATTGTTGAAAAAATGCAGAACAAATAACAATTAAGATGAAAACAATCACAACCAATGGGACAGGCACATATCATATATGGTGGGGTTAAACTAGTTTGTAATTGCTTAATTCTACCCCAAACCTAGGTCATTGGTTGTGACAAAACAACAATAAAAAGCATACCATAAATATCAGTTGAATAGATATGACACTTGAGATTGATACAGAAAACAATATAATAACAAGTTTTATATGATAAAAGTACTGAACTCAAAAAAGTACTCGCAGTTTCTGTCTGCTAGTTCAAAACTTGAAAAGAAACTGATAAACCAAGTTTTCTTTAACTTTGGCATCAATTAAAACATGTCCATGTGTAAAATATCATTAGACGTCAAGGAAAACATGGGGTTGTGCTGCCAATGTTAATATACAAATAATATGAAGACAGGAAGTAGGAAAAATTTATAAAAAATAATTTTTTTGTTTAAAATGCATGTAAAGATTTAACTTGAGATTTGAAGTGTCAAGTTATTTATAATTAATAAAGTGGTATTTCATGGTACTACAACTAAATTAAAAATAACCTTCATAATTATCTACACCCAGCTTAAGGTCTTCACATTCAAAAAGTTTTTAGAATATATTATTTATTATATTTATTGCAAATTTCTATGTCAATTTTATATCAGAACTACTGTTTTATTTATTTTTGTGTCACCTATTGTAAAGCAGCGTAACACAAGGGGATAAATTCTGTGGTCTTGCTTCTCCACGTCACTTCTCTAATCGTCAACCAAAATTTACATGTTATCTTCAGTAATAAGATTATGCACAATCTATTTTATTTTCTTTCCAATTCAATATTAAAATTTTGAATTTTGAAAATTTTGACAGTTAGACACATGTTTTTGATTTGCTACTCCTTAAACAATCATGCAAACATGCACATGATCTTCAGTACAAGTCTATTATTGCACTATCTGTGTTTTCTTTTCAAATCATTATTATGCAACTCAAGCACGTGTTTAACTACCACCATACAGCAGAAGAGAAAAACTCTGTTATAATATTTAAAAGAAAGAATATGGAATATATCCCAAAAAATCATAATCTACAGCTTACATATGTTTATATCAAATGGTACTAGTAAAATACCAAATTTAGCTGCATGTAAAGTGCTTTTCTGGATTTAGCTTCATCAGACAAGAGTGAGGGGCCAACAATTTGAATTCCAGTTGAATTTTATGACTTTTTAAGTATTTTCATTGACCACAGGAAACAAAGTTCATAATTGCCAGGACCAAATCTAGTATTGCCCTGCCTATTTTATATTAATAATTAATTAATTTTTTCACAACTGCAAAAATTCAATAATATTTTGGTACAGCACTGTCGTCATCGGCATTGGCCTTTTTGTCTGTAGACAGGTTGGTTCCACTTGGTACTTTTGTTTTAGTTAACCGATCCTTTAATTATAACAGACATTTAAACTTAGACATATTCAAGTATGCTGAATAAAGGAGATTATCCTGACTGCCCAATAATTTAATATGTTACTTTGTGGTTTTTTATTGTTTTTATTTTCATTAAGGATTGGTGGTTAAATGTTTGTTGTATCCAATGATTAACTGCTATTATTGCTACAGAATATTTTCAAATCACCTTCTTTTCAGTCATAAATGAGTTATCTGTGTCAGAGCCTAACACACCAAAGTTTGGCCAAGATACACATGTTTTCAGAGAAAGATTAAATCAAAGTGTAGCGTAGCCAATATCATATCAAATTTGGGGGAGTTTCCTAGAAAAGATACACATGTACTTCATATATATTTCTAACAATTGAATGATTCATTTATTGTTAGGTTATTAGAACAAATTAACATGGATAAATTCAAATTCAAAAACTTTGGTTATATACAGTCAGTAAGTAGTTCTAAAATTTTTTTTACATAATCACAATAATAAAATCTTTCGATTGCATTTTATTTCATTTACTGGTACATGAAAATGTACCTATTATGCTGGTATAAAAAGGAAATATTCTGGAGTATATGTCAAGGAGTTTGCACCACATCTCAGGAAGCTAATATAATAAATAAGGTCTTCTCTTGGCAGTCAAGGAAATCCCAGGCCTTGTTCAAAATCAACCTACTTACATGACAAGTGTACATGTTAAATGGCAGACTATTATACAGAAACATTCTATGCATAATGAATATAACAATGGATGTCTGCATTATTTAAATTTATGAATGTTGTAAACTCAGAAATCATTGCAATCTTAAAATGTTTTCGGTATGTGGTCACATTTATACATTGCTTATTACAAAAATTACAACATAACCGTTTTGTTTTAGTACCTTGTAATTTTTCAGAATAATAAATGGGTGCTTAATTTTCAGATTTACAGTATAATGCATTTCTTACTATTTCTGCTTATTTAACAATTAGATTAAATAAGAAACATTGAACATTCATAAAATTGCCTTATTTTGTCAAGATCTGATAACAAATATGTCTGCCATGGCTAATTCCTCAGTCTGATTGGCTGCTTTTCAAATGTCTCTTCTGCCCTGAAATTGCAGAACCATCTTTTTTAAACTTGGTAGACTGTTTTTACAAAATAATTTGAGTATATTGTGCATGAGATATTAAATACATGGTACCATAATAAAGTATCCATAATAAGAAAACAAATATTTCTGTGGTTGCTTATTTGCCCTTTATAAATGTAAACTCTCTGAAACTGTTGAGATCAATGGACAAATACTTGACAGGAACCAGCAATGTAAGGTCCATTTCTTGACTGTTGCTAACATGCTGTAAATTCCACATAGCCCATTTTCTATGAAGGACATTATAAATATGATTTTTAGTGGCTACTTTAGGTGATCCACTTAAAATAATAACAAAATGTCATGTTTTGATTTATTTTAAAGGTCAGTTGTTCGGTTATATGGTGCTTATTGAGAATGGGACTTACTTTCTACTTTGTTGCTATTAGATAAAGAAAGTAGCTTCCCATCCCACTCACAAGGAAATTTAATAATTTTATCAGTTGATAAGCAAATTTGTTTTATTCAAACAAATGCATGTTATTTCCTTCCTTTTACCTCAGTCAGGGTGAGAAAATTGGCCATAATTTCTTATTATCCCGTTTTGAATTTTTTTTTGTTAAATTTTACACGATCTTATCCCATTTTTAATTTTTTTTTGTTAAATTTTACACCATGAGTAAGCTGTACATTGGAATACTTGTTATTCATGCAAAACATCTGTCTTCATTTACTTAAAGGGCCATTGGCCTACAATGAACAAACTGTAAGTACACAATATCTACGACCAAATTTCAATCTGATCCATCATAAGAGCCTAACCTAAAGAAATCCATCATATAACTCCACCATACCTTTCCACTGCCTTAAAATATTGGGCCCAAAGTAAACCAAGGCCAAAAGATACATCTAAAAATCACCTCTGCTCACAATATGTAAATTATATCCTGCAGGGAAGATTTTTTTATTCATGTATATTAAACTGATTTTTAATTTTTTTTTTTTTTGGTTGGATAAAGATAAACTAGATCCATAGATGTCATTCATTGCAAAACAATTTTTTCAAGATTGAATATGTTTGGATAGTTATTTGATAATGCCTGCAATTACTTCATGTACATGAAGAAGAAATGCAAAATTTGTAATTATGTACAGGTCTTCTTTAATGTATAGGCAGCATTAACTTGTTTGTTTTTATCAAATAAACTTATTAAGATGTTTGCTAGTTCAAAACCTTGATTGTGGAGAATTATGTTTCATAAAAAGGCATTTTATAAATATACTTTTGTATAATATCATACATACATATACAATTTTGATGTATATATTATTATTTTGTCCTATCAGATTGTACATACAGTGTACATGCAATTATTTGATGAAGACTCAGAGGCGGATCCAGACTTTTGCGGATGGCCACTTTTTGTGGACCAAAATTTATCCCATACTTAATTTTTTTTCTCAATTTTGTGTTTCAAAGAGGGGTCTGGCCCCCTGGGCCCCCTGTGTCCGCCCCTGAGACTATATCATGTATATGTCTTAACACCACTTTCACAAAAGCCTTGTAAGTAATTTATAATTTGAAAAGTAAAGATCTCATTTTATTGTCCCAAAATTATGGTACCTTGTATTTACCACTTAATATCTCATGCAAAATATACTACAGTCAATACGTTAAAATCCAGATGTAAATATTGAATATCTATTCATTTCTTAAGTACAGAGTGTTATATTGTACTTTTCGTAGACTTATAACTGTGTAACTCATTGTCTTAGCAAAGTACATTGAATTCTATAATCAATTACAATAATGCCAATTCTAGTGATTTTTCTTCAAGATCATTCTTGATTAATTAGCACATAACTCAAATAATTCATGTTCTTTGAACACTAACATCATCTTTGTAAAGCCAAAAGTTAATTTCCTTAGGCCAAGAAAAAAATTAATGTCTTTTTAAGGTTTACATTGTGATCAGAAATAAGCTATGTAGGTAGGCAAAATCATTTTATTTTTTCAAAACTATATAGACTTTACAGGAGAAAAAAAAATGGATTTAACCATGCTTGTCCCCCCCCCCCAAAAAAAAAAAAAACGGGTAAAATTTACAAAGGCATTTTTTGGCAGTTAGATTAAAGGGTAGGTTGAGAAATCTTAACCTGGCATTAAATTTTGTTTGGCCTTATATTTTATATATTATTTATCATTCCAGATGGAGACAATAATTAAAGAACTACAGAGTGAAAAGTTTGGATTGTTTCAAGCAATGAAAGTTCGCAGACCGGTCACATCCTTCACAGGTAAAATCACCAAGCAGTACAAACTTCAAAAGAAAGTATGATCACAATCATTTTGTGCACGATATAAACAGGAAAAATGTGTACAAATTTTTTGTGTCTTCAGTGTATCAGTAAGTGACAGTATTATTAGAAGTTTCAATAGTTTTTTAAGTAACTCTCACTTGTGAAAAGGTAGCTGTTATTGTTTTCTATTCTTAAATTACAGTTAAAATGATTTTAAAAAAGTTTCTTTTGCTTGAAAGTTTAAAAAACACAGTTAAATGCAACACAGGTTTGCTGTTCTGGACAAAACTCAGATATTTTTACCAAATTGTAACTTCTGGGTTATAAATTAGGCCTAAAATAAAATATTGTTTGTTTGCTGTTTACCGACCGACCCTGAAAAATCGGCCTGACTTTCAAAATTTTATTGTACCTATTCTTAAAATATTTTTTTTATACGATCCAGATATTCCTGTTACTGCTGTATTGTTTTGCAATTAGATAGAATATCAAGTTAATGTTTTTGGTGTGTATTAATTATATTTTCTGCAAACCTTCATCACTGTTGATAAAATAAAATATTATTCCTACCTACCGAACCTACACTCTGAGAGTACAGTCGGAAACAGCAAACAAACATATTGTTAAGGTAGGCCTTAGTCGTTATTTTCTTCAAATTCTTTGATATTAAAGCTGTTTTTAATTAAAATCTGCTTAAACTGTTACATTAAAAAAATTCTTCTCAACAAAATTCCTTGTGTATAATATATACAAACTAGACCTTTTTCCTAGGTTTTGGAGGCTGAAAAGGCCCTGCGTATTATGTTCAAATGGGTATTATCTGTAACGAAATACGGTAAACATTTGTTTATAGAAATATCAGTAAGAGAGAAATGGAGTGATTATTTAATGTGACTGTACCACATCAACACAAAAACTCCTGGACATCTCCACAAGGACCTCGACATTATGGTGGAATCCTTCTCCTTGTGATGAGCTTTAAATTGAACTAATTAAAAGATAGTAGTTCATATAATCCCTTAAACAAAATATCACAGATGGCATGAGTTTATTACTAGAAGTATGGTCAAAGAGCAACCAATACTCAGTAAAATATCATAATGCATGCTGTATTAGAAAACAACCTGCAGTAAAATCCTAGCATGTTTGATATATAAAAATAGGATATGTGCATGATTGTCCTTGAGACAGCCACCCATCAAATGACATTAGAATTTAAACTTCTACTGGTCCCATTACGGCCTTCAACAATGAACCAGAGTCCAAACCATACATGCCATAACAAAAAGCTGTACATGCCCCGAAATACAAAATGTGAAACTACACATAAAACACAACAATTGATCTAATTCATTGCAAAAATGGTGATCAAATAACAATAATAACTAATTAAACACCAAGTTATATATCATTGCGAATTATATCATCATGGACTTGACAAAAAATAAAATTGAATTTAGACAGTTTGTATCATTTCATAAAGAAGATCACTAGAGTTAAGTGTGGAGGCTAGTCATTGTGTAGATAAAATCATCACTGTACTTTGTATTATATCAAGTCTTAAGAGACAGTGTAACAGCCATCAAAATAAAGACAAAAAATCAGACCAAAAATATGAAAAGAGGTGATATGGTTTCTCTGGCAATCAGTGGCCATGTGGGTGACAAAACATCAAGGGAAACTACAGGAGTATTGAAAAAAGGGAGCTTTAAAAATGTGGTGATTAAAAGAGGGGCAGTATAGTGAGATATTATGTGATTGGGAAAAAGTCAAACCAGATCATATCCTAGATCTTTTTTTAGCAATACAAAGAAGTAATGATTTTGGTACAATAAAATACAAGGGCAGTAATAAACATTAAGAATAAGTAAAATAGCAGAACCAAACATCTACAGCACTTGTACTGCCTCTGTACCTGTCATATACAGTCTAATGTTCATATTTAGAACTCAAGTTTGGAACACCCTGGATATATTTAACTTTGTTCTTGGACCATTTAGTGTCCTTTGCATGCAACCAAACCTGGATTACTCTAATTATTTTGAATAGTCCTTTAGGGATTCGAGCTACCAATGTTTGCCTGTATTTAATCAAATTAATAGAAGTCAGAGTTCCCCCTGCAGTTAAACATCTACAGTAATACAGTGTTAACTGGGTAGTATTTATGATACAGAGTCAAGAAAGACATGTCCACACATTATCAAGGACAGTTGATGAAAATAAATCACCTTGTGTCCATTCTTCTTTATATGCATTATTAAAGTGGCAGGTTAAATTGATATATTTTGAATAATTATAATTGATAATTATGAAAATGAAAAGATATGAGGTAAATATCAGAGAGACTGCACTCATATCACAGGAAAAACAGAGGGAATTTGCAAATCTAGAGGTCTCCACAAAGCCTTCCTTGTGAAAATTAACAAATCACCCCAAATAAAAAATCATGTAAGCGTAAAATAATGTTGCTCTTTCCTGAATAATTTTTCAAAAATGTACATGTAATTAACCAATAAACTCCAAGACAAACCTCTTTGAAATAACTTTTAATATTATCTATTTACAGGCAGTGACTTGATACAGTGGCTACGGAAACGATTTGACATGGAAGATCCTAAGGAAGCAACCCACCTAGCATATTTACTATGTCAGTATGGATATATATACCCACTAGATTTAAAAAGTTATTTGGTTAAAGATGACAGATCAGTGGAATATAGATTTCAGGTACAGCAATAGCAGAATATGGAAAAAGAAGGTGTGGTATGATTGTCCACAAGACAGCCATCCAAAACATGTACATTACAAACATCTACAAGTTGCCTTAAGGCTTTCAATAATGTACACATATCCACAACCTACAGCCTGCTGTAAAAGGCCTTAAAACATTTAAACAAATCCAACACTGATTTTTTGTAGTAAAATACATAGTCAAGAGAATCTAGGCACAACTTCATAAACCTTAGAAACATAAGACAAAAAAATATTTGATGATTGATTTTTCTAACTTCTAGCATTCAGCATTGAATTCAAGTATCTTGAAGTAATACCATGTTTACAAGTTTACAGCATTTTCTTATTTTAGTTTCAATTTGATTTATAAAATGACCTGATTAGAACAAAAGGTACAATAAAATTTTGTTGTATATAAACTGCTTATTTTGTTGTTTTTTCGAGTAAATACTATAAATGTTACTGTTAATAATTCTCCGCTGATTTCTTTTTCTATTTATGATTTTTTGCTGAAAGTGGGATCCAAAGTATTGTGAATTCAGTGAAAATTTCATTTACATATATATGTTATAAAATGTCAAAATGTAAGTACTTATAATTATGATTCTCACTTATTTCAATATTTGCAAAAATTAAAAAAAACATCACAATAATTCCAGTAGCTAATCAAGTTAAATTAAATTAAATATTAACTTTAAAACATGTCTCAATATTTAAATATCTTGGTCCAAGGTAATTTTACATGTTTTTTTTTCTTTACAGAAACCAATATATTGGCCATTTAGTAGTCAAGTATCTACAGACAGTATAGAATATGGTTAGTATAAGTTGTTAGTAGATTTTATAATGTAAAGCTTATGTAGGGGGAAATACCTAGACTTCAATTGTGTTTATTGTCTCACCTGCAATAGAGTCACAAAAGCGAGACATATGTGTTACTTTCTAGCGGCGGCAGTGTTAGTTTTTTTGAAAGCTCAATATCTCTGCAACTTTTAAACGTAGGAGGACCAAATTTTGTGTGTTTATATTCGTGTTATGAAATTGTTGACTTGCCACATGACATTTGACTTTGACCTTTACTGCATGGTTCAGTAACTTTAACATACTCAGCATCAAGTTTTTGCGCTTAGATCTGTTTTTCAGTATCTATATATCATAGGTCAACAATATTGGGTATGCATATGCATCATTAGGAGTACATGACAGTCTGACATATATCTTATGTCAAGACCTAATTTTCACAGTCCATTGACTAAGTTTTCATGCTTAGATCCATTTCTTAGTAACTATACATGGTAGATCAACAATATTGGAGATGACTATACATTATCAGGAAAAAATGTCAGTGTGGCATATGTCTAATGTCCTTGACTTAATTTTCATAGTTAATGACTAAGGTCAAGTTTTTATGCTTCCATCCATTTCCCAAAAACTAAACATAGTAGGTCAACAAAATTGGGTATGTTTATGCAACATTAGGAGTACATGTCAGTCTGGCATATTTCTTTGTCTTTGACCTGATTTTCATGGTCCTTTGACTTAGTCACATTTTTATACTTAGATTCATTTCTTAGTAACTAAACATGGTATATCAACATTATTGGGCATAGGAATACATATCAGTCTGGCATATGTCTTATGTCCTTGACCTTAATTTCATGGTCCATTGACTAAGGTCAAGTTGTCATTCTTTGGTCCATTTCTCACTAACTATAATGGTAGGTCAACAACATTTGGTGTGCAAATACATTATTAGGAATACATGTCAGTCTGACACATGTCTTATGTCCTTTTTTAGGGAGTATACTAAAAAAGTATTTAACCAAGTACATCACTTCTGAGTGAAGTATTTTGTGGAGAAAATAATAGGAGAATACGACTAACATGAACTTAACACACAAGTCACTGAGTGTTTTGAAATAATATATAAATGCCACATTTTTCAACAATTTTCTATCAGAATGTATAGAATACATTCATGTTCAATTAGAATATTTCTAGATTTTATATAATAACAAGGTACAAATATGCTCTTTAATCTCAATAAACAAAAAACTGTTTTTCTTATAGTATATGACCACACTCATCATTACTGTTTTCAGCAATTTACCTTCAGAAAAGAAGCATGAGAAATAAACAGAAACATGGATTAGAAGTTTATGAACAGGTTTGATACATTTTCAGATTTGCTCTGCTGTATTTACTTTGAATTATAGACGTTTCGTACCATAACCATTTCGTACCCACAATTTCGTACCATAATGAATTTCATTTTCGTACCATT
>JAULBM010007139.1:0-11804 GCA_032357055.1 Geukensia granosissima
CTTAAATGGATGAAACCAGAGGATTCCGAAAATCTGACAAAAAATCAAAAAGATGAGCAGCGAACATCCTTAAAACGCAATTATATATAGGCATTATTTTTTTTATCTAATGTGAGTAGAATTACAGGTATAAATTAGATAAAGCAAACAGGTAGCAACTTGGGGACATGTAAAACTTATAAGGACTGGAATGCGTGTTATCCTTATTGAAAAAAAACAAAGCAAAAAAAAAAAAAAAGAAATGCTGAATGATTTCAAATAGGGAAACCTAAAATAAATTTCAAAGTAAACAATAGGATCGTTTCTTTAATATACTACAAATTGATTATTAACATTGTGACAGATAAAAACGACGATTAATGCGGCATTTTGATGTTTATAAAAGTTTTTGAACTTTTCAAATATTCAAATCTAGAATGTGAGTAATAAAATGTCTAATATTAAGTCAAGTGTAGAATACCCACGCGAAAGATCAAAAGTATATAGTCCAAAGAGACAAGACAAACTCGAAAAAAATAAAGCGTAAACAAAAATAACAAAGGCTTGGACTCCAAAACTTTTTTTACAATACAGGAGTAAGTTCATGTGCTCCGGAAGGGTTACCTTCCCATTTGTCGCAACCGTCGTGGAATCCTTAATGTCAAAATGATTGTCATATCTAGAGGTCAAATTCGGAATATTGTCAATTGGTTTGAAATAAGGAAGGAATCTCACGAACTCTAGGTTCATAAGGAGTGGGATCAGAAAACATCCCATATTCTGCTTTCGACAGCCGTCGTGGAATCCTTTAACATTTTAATTCGGATTAACGTCAACCCGAGTAGAAAGTTAGTAATCTAGAATGGTGGTAATATGATGTTTATTAAATGTTGTGATTTCTTCAAATTTCCAAACCTAGAATGGTTATGATATAATGTTTATTTTAGGTGGTAAACTTATTTCCTATCAAAATCTAGAATATTGGTAAAATGCGTTGATGTTGATTTGTTTTTATGCGTAAACGAAAGAATGACAAAGACAAAGAATATTCAACAACAGAAAATTTTCTGAAAATGTGTATGTATGTGTTGGTGTTTTTTAAAATAGTTGTGCATAACAGTAAATGTTACTTGTTTTACATATAAACAAATACAATCTTCGAAGTTCTATTGAATAAAAGATTTAAAAGTAGATATTTGTGCATTTTCCCTCTGAAGTTTCCTAGATTAATCTATAAATCTCATCTGGCAACAACTCGAATCAATAATCTGTAAATTAAACAGTCTTTGAATAAGCATATTCTCCAGTCGTTTGTGTGCTTATATTAAAAAATGGGTGACAACCCAGGTATTGTATTGGTCAAATTACTAAAAGTGGTAATTTTTTCTCTCTGCATTATCTTATGCATTTAAAAGAAAGAATATGAAACATATGCCAGAAAGATACAATCCACATCTTAAGATATTCATTGCAAAATTTAACTTTGTGTCAAGCGCTTTTCTGAATTTACCAACATCAGACACGCTAGAAGCCAAAAATAGGAAAATCAGTCAGTCTTCATGAATTTCCTGTTACACTCGTGGACCAAATGAATTATAAATTTCATGAAGGAATAAACGCCGATAAGCCAGATAAAGATATATCACTCAGGAAATTTTACTAATAAAACTGTAGAAAATACAAAATTACCAATACTAAATAAATATTTCAAGGAGTAACCTCTCATCAAAAGGTATAAATTGTACTGATCGCATTACCCGAAATTAAATAAGAACATATAATTCAAGCACGGACAATCTTTTGCCAATTTAAGTAGCTGCAAATAGAGATTACCCGGCGGTCAAACTCCAACCAAAATGCTATGATTTGCTCATAGATAATTTTGGTTATAATAGTCGTTTAACTCATCCTGGTTTTGTAGGGTTCGTGTTACTCCATCTTAAGTTTTCAGTGTTGTGTGTTCTATGTTTGTCTTTCGTTTCATTTTGTTGGCCATGGTCTTGTCTGTCTTCCGACTTAACGATTTCTGTCTGCCCCTTTGGTATCTTCGAATTCCTTTTTTTAAATGATTAACAGAGGCAGATTTCTGACAATGTAACTTCCTACAAACCTTATACAGAGAAATCGAAAATATACAACAGACTATAAATTTTTAGGAAGTCCGGAATCCATCTAAAGACTAGAAAATGTTAAATAGCGTGAAAATCAAAGAAATAATACCAAAGGATAATATATCCTATTCAATCTTGAAGTGTCGGATGTTGCGATTATTATTAATATATAAAATATAAAAGTTACAACAAGAATACAATAAGTACTATAAAAAACCAATTATATCTGATTAAGGATAATAAACAGGGTTAATGACATTTTAAACCGGCGTTTTATCTCTAGTTTATAGAAGATAAAAATTTTGTATTCATTACGAAGCCCAATTGAATGATCTAGATTCCACAATATTAAAATCGTAAAACTATTTTGATTCTCAAATATGGTGTGTGCCTAGTAAACATTTGGAAGGCGTCACTCAAGTAACGCTATTCCACTTTGGTTTCTTAACAGTGCTTCTTGTCCTTAAAGCCATACATATTACAGACATTCTATGTATACAAAATAATAACCACTGTAAATACAGTTTCTTCTTAACGACCAACATTTTTTATTTATTTCGAGCCATTCAATATATAAATATTGAGAAGCCAAAACTTTGAACAAAACATACACCAAAAATCTTAGAAAAGAAAAGCGAAATTCATCTATAAAGGCTTGTTAGTAGCAAGCAAGACAATCAAAATCTATCAATTTAGAAACAAAACCCTGGAAGTGAAATATTAAACACCAACTAACCAATGATTTGGCTGGTAGTAATATGAAATTCAAGTACCACCATCATTTAATTTATCCTACAGTACTGTTTTTGTTCAAATCTTAATTTCAACTTATTATACACTTTGGTATGTTTGTCAAATTATGTCAAAAACTGTAAATGTATGACGTCGTCATATTATGTTTTAAAAAAGAATTTAACTTTCCCTGCTCACTCTCTTTCTTGTTATTCGAAATTGTTTGTACTTTGTTTCAATCTCAGACATGTCTGATATGAATTTATCAATTAAAATATTACAGTTTGCTGCATTTAGTAAAATTCTAAGGCACTGAAAATACGGAGAGGCTTCGAAACGTTTTGCACTTATTACTTGTCCCTAACTCTGGATTTGCCTTCCTATTTACATTTGTTTGTATTTGATAATTCTGTATTTGCTTTGTTCGGATCTCCGAGTTTCTATGTTTTGTTTTAATGCTGCTGATCAGAGGTTACTCCTTCAAAAGTACATCACAATTCAGCATATCTATTCAACATTGGTAGGCTTGTATCTTGAAGCTTTTGCAAGCAATCCGGCTTAGCGTGTCGGTCAAGTATAAAGAAGGATTCATACATCATCACTCATAATTAAAATATGCTCTCGTCCTCAATATTAATGAAATATTTTCCTTAGGACGTTAAGCAACATTATATCAATCAATCATGTGCATGATGACATATGATGTTTTTGGATTAACTATTGATATGTTTTATAATTAGAGAAATTTTGCAAAATGGTTCTGTACTCATCAGGAAATAAGTTGATAACAGATCATGGCTTAAACTTTTTGTAAGAAGACGATTTCGAATGCTAAATGCCAATGCTAATATTTAATGCAACATAAATATTTAAATTATAAAATAAGACAATATACTTTTAAATACTTTTAAATTCCAATATTGGGTTATCGTTAAAATACTATGAAAAGCACAAAGATAATACAGAGATGTCACACTTTATCCACCACACCAGCACCAGTTCTCCTTCATACAACAAAGGCAATCAAAATGCGTTTTTCCCGTTGTTCATTTGTGTTTAATACACAGTAGACCTAACTACTAAGTATGTTGTTCAAGTAGTTGTTTTCGGGCATTGCACTTTTTCTACATAACTTCCTCAATGATGCCAAAGTAAAATTGTGTAGTGTGTGGGTATGAATTTTCGCGAACTCAAAGGTGAATATTGCTAATTTTACGGTAACGGTATCTTAGTAATTGACACACTTCAGGATCTACTTCATTTGAAACCAATGACGTCACATATCTAGTATGCATGATCCCGTTATCACAATGAATCAATATCAGGATGATTGGGTTTTTAAAATTAATAGATGCATTTATAAAAGAAAAATATCATTTTGAAGATAGTGTTACAAATTGTATCCGCATACTGACGGAACAATAATGCCAGTTGCAAAAGTGAAAAATCCAAAAACTAGTTGATAGGTTCCAAATAACCAATCATCAATATTACAATGGAATGGTGTTTATAACATTCATGTCAATTCATCGGCCATTTTAAGCTGTTTTGTGGTCTTAACTAGTACTTACATTAATCAGTTTTTAAATGAAAGAACTTGTTTCATTTGACTGTTTTACACGTTCAAACCCGCCTTGATATAAAAAATAACCAATGTTAAAAAGATATGGAAAATTAAGGTATGCTTTATGTACATTTAAAGGAGTAACCTCTCATCAGTAGCTTAAAATCGAATCATAGGAAGTCAAAGATTCAAATATTGCAAAAGTAGCACTCAAATCTTAAGAAATCTAAATGAGAAGCCAAATTCGACGGCAGGGACCACTACTAAGTGCTTTACTTTTCAAGGTCTTTCCGTATTTTCAGTGTTTTAGAATTTTAGCAAACGCAGCAAATTTCTGTTAAAAATTGTTTGATAAATTTCATGTCAGACAAGTCCGACAATGGGCTGGTGAATACCCTCGGGGACCAATGTTCTACCAGCAGAGGTATCGACCCAGTTGTTTTAAAATACAAAATTACCAATGTTAAATAAATATGGAAAATTTAGGTAAGCCATATGTACATGTCAAGGAGTAACATCTCATCAGCATTAGAACCGAATCATAGGAAGTCTAAGATTCAAATATTGCAAAAGAAGCACTGAAATCCAAAGAAATTTAAATGAGAAGAAAAAATTCGACGGCAGGGACCACTACTCAGTAGTTTACTTCTCAAGGTCTTTCCGTATTTTCATTATTTAAGAGTTTTAGCGAATGCAGCAAATTACTGTTAAACATTGTTAGATAAATTTCACGTCAGACAAGTCCGACCACTGGGCTGGTGTTTCTTGTATTTCAGAGCCTCGGTTACATATCCCATTACTAATGTACGCTTCACAACTTTATTGAATCTTAAAAATGCAACGAATAAAAGCTTCCGGTAACTATCATATATATCTCGATTTTTTAACCAGGCTTTAATATTTAAAATTTTGACGTTTTCCATTATAACTTTGGTCGTTTCTATTATAACTATTTTGCTCAGTAGATATGAGAATTTTAGAAAAAAGAAATTGAAAGATTTTATATCTATTTGCTTACATTAATACGTACCGGTATTAAAATAAGCTTTGCGGTACCAAAAGTGCAAAATTTAGACATTGTTGAATATTTAATATTTAAAAAAAATCAACAAATCAACAATTTTCGCATGCGCACAAGGCAAACAACAACACCTGTTATATTTTAAACACCGAATTTAGTTACCGATAAGATAGTTAAATCTCTTTTTAAATTCCCTTTTCAAATTTTGGTATTGCTTTAACATCTTTAAGAATGAATAGCCAAAACATGAAAGACTCAGTCATGAAACACAATCAACTATCATACTAATGAAAAGCATGCTTTCCATAGAGCTACCTTGGCAATATTTAAATGGATCAACCGAATATCTGCAATGAAGATGTACGTATAAAAATAAACTCTATGAATTGATGTTTCAAAATCTAGAAAAAATCAGGCGCTTGTATCTGTTTAAAAACAACCAAATCAAGTAATTTCTATTTAAATTGCGCAGTTTTCCTAAAACTGAATCTAACATTTTTGCACTATTTAAGACTGCACTCATATGAAACGAAAGTTCAAATAACATGAGAAAATGGTCGATGATTAACAAATATGATGACTTCAATCGGTGTATGTCGCGCTCACTTAAATATTTTGAAAAATTTATTTCATTATCATAAAATTTAGCAAGAACTACAAAAAGCGGTCATCAATCGAATCCCAACATTGCTTTGGATCATAAGCTGGCTTATTGTAATATTACATTTGCTTCATGTCATTAATTTATAGAAGGATGATCAGACAACTTAAGTCGTAACTAATTTGCGAAGGGAAACAAAGTGATTTTATGGTAATTCTGTACCATAAAAAGTTAATGAAGAAAGATGGGTTTTGGCCGCTGTGTACATACAAAATTGAGACGATATAGGGGGAAATGTCAATGAGATCATCTCCTTCAGAGGTCCTCACAAGACCTTTGACGCGGTTTGAATCCCACTCTTTGTGACGGGCTCTAGAGCTTAAATAAATGTATATACGTAAATCTTGCATTAATGTTAAACATAAATACAAAAAACAATGAGGTAAAATAGTATAAGGGGTAGAAACACCGTAATGTTCTTTAGTTGTATAAGGAATTTGAAAATAATTTATTTTGTTTAAAGCATGCAGTGAAGTCATTACACTCAAAAAAGTTGATAGAAGAATTTTTATAGCATTTATTACATAATAATAATGAGATTTTCTACAGTTGTTAAAACACTCTAATCAACAGAACGGAAATGTGAGTTGTAGATTATTTATTTGAAGCTGAAATAATGCGAGACTTATATGGCATTTGATGAAGTTAAGGAAACTAGTAGACATTAGCAACTTTTATACTGTCTGATACAGCATTTATCTTGATGGTTACTTGAAAATAATCAGTAACTATAAGTTGTTCTGTCAAGTCCGTCGCTTGAGTTGGAATTCGAAATTTTATTGCGCAATACTTCAATATAGTCAGACAAGAAAGGCAAAAATCAAATATGATACTCTATACTATGTGATATTAATCCTATATGGTTTCTGAACTTTATATAGACTATATATAAACAGCTGCGGAAATTTGCCCACTGGTAGTATTAAAAGCTTGTAGACACCCCACCAGCAGCAGAAATCTACCCATTGGTAGTAATAAAAGTATATAAACAGTCAAACAGCAGTGGAAATTCCCCATTGGTAGAAGTAAAAGCATTTAAACAGCCCACCAGCAGCAGAAACCCACCAATTGGTAGTAATAAAAGTATGCAAGCAGTCCATCATCAGCAGAAATCCGACCAAGCATGCAAACAGTTCAACAGCAGAGAAATCCACTCCTTTGTAGTTATAAGGCTAAACTAGAGTAAATCAAATTCCATAGGCGGCCATTAAAACATTTTTGCTAATAACATTTTTAACTGAAGTTCAGTTTCAGTGAAACTTGTTTTTTCTGAAAGTGCCATGACCCAGGCACAACATATTTAAACCTCAGGGAAGGTTTAATGTCATTTAAGAAATTTTCAGCTGATTGAACTCTTGACCCGTCAGTTCAAGCATGTTCAAAAGGTCAAATTTTACAAAATATTAGCCTGCCTTTGGATTTTCGTAGAAAACAAATTATGTCACCAATTTCAATAAATTTGGAATTATTTTCCTTCTTACACATTTCTTTATTTCACATTCTAAAACTGATGCAGTGAGACTGTTTACAGCAGTTTAACTGAAAGTTAAAGTCAGCCCTTGCTGTTTATTTACTCCTAGCTTTTGACTACGGCACTATGCTATTTTTAAATTTAATGTAGTGTAACCTTAAAATGATTCATTCAATGCTTATAAACTTTGGTATATTAATGGCCGGACTGAAATCTGATTTGACTAAAAATTCCGATCAATTTATTTGTGAAAAAATTCACCAGTTTCTTGCATATCTCCGCTTATACGAGGTCTTTAAAAATTTATAAAAGGGTTCAAATGTTAAAAGGAAATGTTATTTTACTGCAGCGGAGATATGTATACATTCATGGATCCATGTATAAAAAATAACAACTTTGTCAAGATTTTGATTTAAAAAACGGCCATTTTTATTGTGGGTTCAAATGAATATAATTTAGTTCATATATCCAAAATGTTAATTGATTATTAACTTTCATTGCATAGTCTTCAAACAAGGTTTACAAATAGACTGTTATCTTTACAAACAAGCGAAAAAATAATCGTTTTAAGTTGGTAAAGGTCATTGCCTTTATAATGAAGGTTGGTCTAAAAAGGGCCATGTTGTACCCCCTTTGGACACATTTTGACAAGTATAACAGACTGAATATAAAACAAAAGATATTGAGCAAACTAATCATGTAAAAATATCGCGGTACCCAGGGGTAGACATCCAAATCGTTAACTAGAAGCTTTTTCAGACTTGGCTGATAGAATACATGTATTATACTTCGTTAGAAATGAAATAAACACAGTTTTTAAAATCAACTGAACAATTATAGTCACGAGCGTTGACTTTTTTCAAAATCTTAGTTTCATGACAATCAATCTTTTCGTCATTTGAATGTTTTTCGTCAAAGGATCTTTCAATGGCCTGTGAATTGACATAAGTTCACAGAACTACTATACCAAGAACACTTTTTTAAAATAACATATCACCTGTACTTAACGCTTCAGTCCAACGTGCAAACTCCACTCTATTATGATAAACATAACATTGTTATCAAGATCGTCATCTTTCGTGGGAAGAGTTTGGATTCATACGTGATGCATTCGCATGTCCAAATTACATTTACTAAATCCCCGTTCTCTGAAGCACATTCCGGGTCACTTTCAAAATATTCAAAATATCGACCACCATTTCTAAATCAACGAATTTCTGTCCCTTTGTCTCAGTTTTTGTCTTAGAGCTGCAACGTTTTATGCCATCCGATTGACAACAGCGCCCATCTCGTTGGTCAAGCTATCTATGAAGAAAGAAAAGTAAGCCGAAGGACAAGACAAAAAAGGAAAAGTCGATCGAAACGACAATCTCGTGGACACGAACAAAACAGAACATGACACATAGTGTACATATAAAACTAAAAACAAACATACAACTATGAACAATGCGAACCCAATAAAAAACTGGGGGTGAACTCAAGTGCGCCTGAAGGGTCAGTAGTTTCTGCCTCTTTAAAGCCACACACCGCAATGTCCATTTCCAAATCTAGTAAAAACATTTTCAGGGTAAAGGGAAGGTTTTGTGGGATACAACATCCAGGCAGAGAAAGCGAATAGTTTGTTTATGGTTAACTCCACAACTAAACAAGAAAAGATCCGTCTTTATCTGTGAAACCGATATTCCATATCAGGCGAACATATTGTGATGTCGACAGTAAAATTTCTGGGGTGATGTTGTGAGGAGCAACTTATCGCTGTCTGAGCAGTCTGTGTCAACGACCAAACTCTATCTAGAAAATCGCTGCATTTGACACATACCTATCTAGAAATCGCTGTATTGGATACATACATGCTTTTGAAAAAGTGAGAGATGTTAACACCATGTGCCGGGGCAGCTAGAATGTAGAAATGTAACTGCTATTTAACTAAAAGTTCATAATTCTATATGAAGTTAAACCAATATTGCTTCGTTAATGTATCGCGTGATTCACAATCCCAGTTGTGAGCAATGTCTGGCATGAATTTTACCACATATTATTTTACAGCAATCTTCAGTACTATTAAGTTCTAAACTCTTGAGGGCATCGTTTCTTGCATTATACATGGTAGATGCAATTCGCGCTAGATTTGGCTGTCCATTTCGGTTTGTATGATTACGAGTGCAGCCAAATTTTGTTTTACCATACGAATTTATCTCGATATTTTCTTCGCCGAGAACTTATGCATTTTTTGTCTGTGTTTGGTATGCAGTTGAGGTTACCTGTTGTTTTATGAAACCCACTCACAAACAAATGAAAGTTTGTCTTACCCACCTCACTTCTGAAAAACTTGTCTCTTCCTTTCTTCGTCCACCATCTTCACTGGTCTCCTTCCCTGCACATCTTTCCAGCTATGTTGTGTCCCATGCATCTTGTAGAATTCTTAATAAACTTGTCTTTGTGTATTCTTTTGTATTCTTCATTTAAAAGGTAAAAGCTGATGGAATACGGTGCAAGTACCAACTTCGTGTAAATCTTGGATAAGAGCAACACGTGTCGAGAACCTTTACTCATTAATTAATGTATAAGACCCTCATATTAGTGTTTGTGATAACTGTAAATTTGTAAATTTTGGGAAAATGCAAAAATTTTCAGTTTCTTCCTTAACTCTGATCGGACGCAGTTGTACACTAAAATTTGTTGGGTTGGATGCACGCAATATTAAAACTGGAAGTTAGATCGGTTCTTCTATTACTTTTTTCTATCATAACAATATACATTGACTTTTATTCCACATTTAACTCCTTAGACTTAGAGCAATGCTGTCGAACTGCTCAACTGCGCACTTTTCATTAGGGAAATTGGGTTAGATTATCTCTGACACACAAACTTGTAATTGTAAGAAAAGCGGGGAATTCCCGAAAGGTTTGTACTTAGCTAGTTCAGATGAAGACAAATGTCCACAAAACGCCCTAGCTGGCACTGGATTTTTTAACGGTTTCTCTGATATTCTGTTCCACGAATGCATTCCTGTCAATTCAAGTTAAACACTTTAACATTGCTCTTTTATCATTGAGTCCAACTGTGTATACAGACCAGAGTTCTGTGAAACGTACCGTCTTGGTGTTTCGTTGCTTTTCATTTTATGTGGTAGGTTTCTCAGTTGGCCATGATGAAGTTCTTCAGGCGATATATTCAACTGAGAAATGATTAACGCTTACAGCAATAGTCATGCAATGAGGGACAATCTCTAACAAATTCCTGCATATTCTCTTCTCGTGTTCATTCTGACGATCAAATCGACAAGTTTAACAGTTCATCTGGTGAGCGAGGTTTTGACGGCTTTAGAATGTTCGTCAGTTCAACAAAGTATATTTGGAAGCCTAGTCCAAATTCTACTTTCGTTCCGATGAAGAATCTGACAGTACCATGGTCCATTTTTCATCTCATCGCATCATTGGCTTGCGTATTCCATCGAGTTTGTTTAACATGTTTTTCGTCGCATACGGTAAAGGTCGAGACATGTCTAAATGTTTGACGTAACAAAATTGTGAAGATACACGTATTTATCGACAATTAATGATTTCTATAAGTATTTTAAGGCACGTTTGGAAAAAATAGTCTGTTTCCGCGAACAAATGCCACCTGAGAAATATACACAGCTAGATTTTTTCGACATTGGCTTCAGTTATCACTTCTGTGTTTACATAAGAACGAAAACGATAATCAGATGTCTCATACAATGGAACTTCTGCTAACAGGAACAACTTCTTTCTTATTTTTCAACCTACAAAGATCGACCAAAAGTCTCGTCTTTCAGCAGTTCCAGAGATCGATCAGAAGCCTGATTATCTTCATGTTGGAATACGATAAAACCGCGTGTTAAATAACCCTTTCTTTTTTAGTATTTGAAGATAACTTGCTTATGAAAATAATTTCGGTTGCACATTTAGTCACGGCTTAAGGAGATATTCGAGGAAGAAATAAGTAAACGCCTCTCCAACAAAAGGAATTAATTAATCTCCGATTAAAAATAACACAGAACATAGTCACGTTCTACAATCGAACTCACGAACGTAAATTTAGAAAAAATACGATTTAAGATCAAATAAGAATAGTTTTAACAACATCGTATGGAGAAAGGCGTTTATCAAGCGAGCAACTCAAAATCTCAAAAATTAGTCAACGGTACGTTTCGTTTTATTTGAAATCTGCTACAGAGACAACAGAGACAACAAAAATTGTAGCTGTTTCTACATTGGTGTTAAAATTGATAGAATAAGTTA
>JAULBM010007150.1:0-11804 GCA_032357055.1 Geukensia granosissima
GCGTGCTTAGCGGAGAAGCAGCATATACCAATTTTAATGTCTTTGGTTTGACCCGACCGGGGATCGAACCCACGACCATCCGCACTCGAGGCGAGCACGCTACCCATTACACCACCGAGGCGGTGGAATTTTTTAAGTCGGAGTACCAAGAGAGAACCACCAACCTTGGGCAGGTAACTGACAAACTTTATCACGGTCGATGCGAGTCAGACTCAATCCATTTTTGTATGGTACAAACCATAAGGTCCCTATTTGTGTTCTCCTATTTTTATATTACAAGACAATTATATTGAAAGTATTGTCTTTAATCTTTCCGTTTCAGATTCTTTAATATCAAAACTTAAAGAAATAAAAACAGACGAGCATGTCATAAAATTTAATTTATTCAATTGACTTATAGAAAATTTCCTTTTAATATTGAAATATCATTATCATCATATTGAAAATAGCATTATTTAGATACGGGAGTAGCGAATCAGCTGCGACAAACAAGATCCATAGACAGGAGAAGCAGGAATATTGCCGCATAAATGTGGAAAGTTAAGAACGGGTAAGTTGCATTCAATCAGTTTGTGGTTAATCGTAGAATCAAGTCTAAGACCAAGGTCAAAATTAAGGAATTAATCTAAGAAAGAGATAGATGTTTGTTCGCTGAATTATTTGGTAAGATTGTCCACATATTCAAGGACTGTTTTAGGTCATGAGTGAATATATCTTCATTAGCAAAACAAGTCGGCCACAAAGGGTACGTAATATTTGTTCATCGGAATGCCAGGAATTCCCACAGTCTTTTAAAATTCTCGTCAACCGAATTTTTAAAAAGTGTTGCTAACTCTAAATGAAGAATTGTAAGAAGACGAGAAACATTGGAGAATCACACAAAGGGGAACAAATCGATATACGCGGCAATCCTGAAGACATGAAGAGACACGACTTACACCTTACATGAAATCTAGTATGACCTTCACTGTATTTAAACAAACAGTAGGATTTCACAAGAAAAATACTTTTTTTATCTGGGGTCATTTTGTTTTAACGACACTGATGTATCGATTTCTAAGACTAAGTTGATAATGTAGAATCGTTGTGTGAAGAAAGGACATGTAAAACGTTTTAATATTGGTACAGATTTTAGAGTGCCCAATTTAAGATTATTAAATCTGATGTTTAACTTTTTTTCAATAAGCTTGCTGTATAATTTCAATGTTTCAATGATTGTTTACTGCATATAATTTTAAATGGCATCCTAAATATAATTGAAATATTACCTGACTGTGTAAGGTAAACCAAAAACTACCAATCAAACTATAAAAAAGTATAAACACTTGTTTCATATAATGAAAAAAATACCTAGAAATTTGTTAAATAAGAATGTAACATTATAACTTGTAATAACAGACACACACACACATAAAGGGGGAGAGACAGCGAGACATCTAAAGCAACAAAATAGCTTTTGTAACTTTAAAAAAACAACTCTTGCTTCCTTTTCCATAATTGATTTTTAAATCTCAACAAAATTTGACTAATATCATTTTTATTTAGTTTAATAAATGACCGACAATATTGAAATGTAGACATAAACATTGTAAATAGTGTTGACATAAGTAACGCACATTCTCAAATGATTGTTTGTAGATATATAAATTCCCAATGTATATCACTTTACCACACTTCTGAAGTCGCACTCTGCCATTTTTCCTGAATTGTTTTTCTTTCTAAACGTCTCAGTCATTTTGGGTTGCATCTGAAAATAATTCTTTCAATTTTACAGTATTAACCATCCTTTTATGGTTTAATTCATTAACGTCATCAACGAGACAAACTAGCGTCAAAGCTGTCTTTTTTAAGGATAAGAAGTTTGATTTACACAATTAACGGTTTATGATTTTATAATGTTATATAACTTGAAGGTACAAAAAAATGGTAGAAAATGTATGAAGTAAGTGTACTTTGAACACGTGTATTTCTTTATTGTAAGCACATGACGCATTGCACGTTTTTCTAGTGCCTTTTTTCGGTCGCCATCATGATTTGGTTGACCGGTACGAAATATCCATTTCACAGATGATAATAGATATCTTCCGACTTTCATAAATACAAATCCGTTCCTATACCGGTTGTATCTAACATCGATTGTGACTATACACCGGCTTTGACTACTGAGTTACACGACGGGTGCCACTTGCGGAGCAGGAGTTGCTTACCCTTCCAGAGCACCTGAACTTACCCTGGTTTTTGTAGGGTTCATGTTACTCCAGCTTTAGTTTACAGTGTAGTGTTGTGTGTTCTATGTTTGTCTTTCTTTTCATTTTGTTGGCCATGGTCTTGTCTGTCTTCCGACCTAACGATTTTTGTCTGCCCCTTTGGTATCTTCGAATTCCTTTTCCTGCATTTATCTTAATTGTTCCATGTTGTTGACTTAATGTTTGTTTTATTTATGTTCATGTCGGGTTCTTGATGACATTATTTGCAGGAACATTTTACACCGTTATTGTTACTCAAAATAAATTCGTCTGCAAATGTGTACATTGTCTAATTGGGTTTGGAGAATTTTGTTTCATTATTGCGGTTCGTCTCTAACTGCTTTTGTTTTCGTTTGATTTTTTCTTTGACATCTTGTTAGGGAGGGTTGGGATCCGACTAAACTAGTTCAATCCCACTACATGTAACATGTGCTTGTCCCAAGTCAATAAGTGTGGTCACTGGTGTGGCTTTGTGTGAAATGTTTTGTTACATATACATCTTTGTTATATTCAGGTTGTAGCTGAATATTTTACGTATGCACGTTTTTATTTGGGGCTATTTGGAGCTATTCACAACGAGTCCTACCCCCCCACCCTTACTGAAAGCCTTATAGATACCTCTAGATTTGTAAATTCCCTCTGTTTTTCTCGTGGTTTGAGTGCAATCTCTCTGACGTTTACTCCATATTTTTCATTTCCATATTCAATGACGAATTTTAATATAAATTATAAACCGAATGACAAGACATATACGGCTATTAAATATTCACTTCTTTTAAAAAATCAGTGACAATTAATATATCTTCAATACATTGCGTTGACACACAAGTCTCTAGCCAGCCCTCCTCAGAAAATAAAATAGTATCTTGAATACACTGCGTTGACACAAATCTTATAATAACCCCTCCACAAAAATAAAATGGTCAGCGCATTAGAGTATTTATAAATGTAAGTTACACTTTTAGAATCTAGAGTAGTATTTGCTTAGAGCTTGAGTACTCTGATATTTTGGCAGATCCTGCTTGTTATTGTGTTCAGCAAACGGAAATGCAACGATATTTAAACCGAAAAGTTTAAAAACATTTTGCTTTTGGAAGTGCTAATTATGGATCCAATATTGGAAAGAATGTTGTGAATAACTTGGATTGATTTCCGAAACACATTAGTGTATTTTGCGAGTTTCGAAAACGATTCATTATTAAAATAATACGGTAAATTATAAAATGTACGATTAATGATGTATTTTTAAATACTATTACGATCGTGTTCATAAATTCAACACTTGAATTTTTTATGTTTTTGAAAGCGATAAAAATGTTCGCTTGTACGTTTGAACATTTGTCGAACAGTTTGTCCAACATATTGTATTACACAGGTTGGTTCCGTTCACTGTATTGTAATTGGTCAGTGTCGTTTTCTGGCTTTGCACGGTAAAACTAGTGAGTATCCACGTGCATTACTGTTAATCAAATGGATCTTATTGGCATTAACTGTTTTAAAACAGTTTTTAGACGAAGGAAATTTAGACGGATAAGAGCTTTAGGTGGGATTGACGGTCCGGTGCAAAAACGATTTACTATAATAGGTGTAAAAAATTGAGTGCACCGATTTTATGCACGTGAATATAGGTTTTAAGATGCATTTCTCAAAATCACATAATGAAATTTAGTGAAAATTGAAAGTAATAGCCGAAAATCGAAAATCATGAATAAGGATCACATTGGTTTAGTATACAAACTAGGTCGGGTCGAAGAATTCTGACAAATTCTGTCATTGAATGCCCTACATAAACACTAAAAGGACAAAACTAACAAAAAACTTTCACAGGGCGTCCAGAAAAACTCTTAGTTCTTAGTAATAGCCAGAGAAGGGAGGAATGCTCTACCTGTTTGGTTTAATATCCTGACTTTTAGTCATTGCTCAACACGCCGAACAATATTCTGACTACAAGACAATGCCCCACACGTTGGATTAAAGGTACTTACTACAAAACCATGCTCCACCTTTTGTAATAAAAATTCTTACCAGAGCACAATGTTCTACATATACGAGGGAATATCCCAACTTCAAGATACCAATGTTTTGAAGACAGTGATCAATCTGTTGGATTGAAGATCATTACTACAAGACAACTCTACACCTGTTGGATTGAAGATCATGACTACAAGACAACTCTACACCTGCTGGATTGAAGATCATGACTTAACGACAATGCTCAACCTGTTGGATTGCAGATCATGACTAAAAGACAATGCTCAACCTGCTGGATTGCAGATCATGACAAAAAGACAATGCTCAACCTGTCGGCTTGAAGTTCATGACTACAAGACGATGATCAACCTTTTCGATTGAAGATCATAAAAACAAGACAATGCTTAACCTTTTGGTTTTCAGACAATGACCAACTTGTTTGGGTTGAAGTTTCGGACTACAAGACAATGCTCAACCTGTTGGATTGCAGATAATGACTAAAAGACAATTACAAACTTGTTTGGGTTGAAGTTCCTGAATACAAGACAATGCCCAACCTGTTGGATTGTAGATCCTATAGTGGCTAAATGACAATGATCAACTAGCTGGATTGAAGTTCCTGGCTTAAAGATAATTCTGTACATGTTTAGTTGAATAGTCTGACAACAAGATTCCATTTAACCAATGTTTGAAACCAATGCATCACCTTCGGGATTTAAGAACCTGACAACAAAACAATGGTACACCTTTTGGATTCTGTCTAAAACACAAGGGTAAAAATGTTCAATTGAAGCCCCTTACCACCATACAATGCTCCAACTGATGGATTGGAAGTCCTGTTTACAAGACAATGTTCCAAAAAAAAATCGGAACAACTTAAAGTCTGTCTTGACAAATGAGAAAGTAACCATCTTTATTTAGAACAATACTGATGTCAGTGTTTTTATACGGTGAATAGTGACGCAGGATTAAATTCTGAAATTATCTTACCTGCGAATCTTCTGACCAAGCAGTTATATTGTATTATAACACATTAATCCGACATTTACATGATCCCGGACACCTCTCTTTTAAAGATATATCTATCTATAAAATATTTATTTGAAACGAATATTGGCAAAAAAGGCGCTCAAAAGCGGCATAAGAAACGACTAATCATTATTGCAAAAATTATTTTATCAGAATGCATTGGGCGTCAAAAAAAAAAACCGGTGGTCTAGAACTCATAGAGATGTCAGAGAGGGGGATGCACGGATTATTGTAAATCGATTCAAAAGTATTTCAGTCCTGTTCAAAGTCACATGTGGTCTTCGTTTTAGATCACCAAAATGTATAGATTTGCTTAAATTTTATTTCTTTCTATGTTCTTAAGTTCTTAAGTTCTTGGATTTGATAATTAAATTATATTGATTTTGTTGATTTTATTATCATTATTATTATCGAATGCATGCTTGGAAATGTAATTCATTTCATGTCATTTCAACTTTAGAGTTATTTATTTTTTATCGTTGAATTAGTGCATGGGCAGCTAAGATTATAACAGTACGTAGAGCGATAGTGTAAATGTGTATACCAAAAAAAAAAAAAACAAACAAACTCAAGGCAATATATGACCAATCACCTCCGACACAAACTGGATTTTCTTCAAATGTATCAAAATTTATCTAATTTGTTGACATGACATATATGTGTCTTATCTTTCTGTGAAGTATTTACATTCAAAATGATACGGGCATGGCTAATAATATTTCTTTTCAGTAATGTTGTCTCGTCACCATTTGGTCCGCCATATCCTATTACCGCAGCTATTTTCAAAAACAGGTATTCGGTCGATGAATGGAAACAAACTATTGAACAATTCAAGCAAATAGGCGGTGACACAGTTGTCCTTCGAGCCCCACCTATAGTGGAACGAACCAAGGAAAATCTTGACCGGGATCCAGACTTTTCTTCCTGTCAAACCACTTCCGGGAAATCTAGCTGTTACGAAGCAGCAACGACAGACTTGATCACAAGAGGTCTAAACATTACTGCTGTAGTGACTTACAACAACGAGGAGAATTATGGATCATCAATACTTAGCTGCCCAGAATGGGATAAAGTATTACAAAGTACAGCCGAGAAGAAGTATCACAGAGTTGTTTTACCGTCGTGGCAATTAAGGTAAAGTAAATAGAGGGAGATATAAGTTTTGAATATAATATTGAAAAAGAATGCAAAGGAATGGGATTCTCATATTTTTATTGATCCTGGATAATTATACATATATAGTTCAGTGTAGAATACCCATGCGAGAGATCAAAAGTGCATAGTCAAAACGGACAAATTTAAAACAAATTAAAAGATAAAACGTAAACAAAAGGAACAAAAGCTTGGAATCCACGATCCCCTTTACAAGACAGGAGTGGGATCAGGTGGTCCGGAAGGGTAAGCATCCCCTTTCTTGCGCGCAACATCCGTCGTGGAATCCTTAAGCCAAACCCGGGTTAAAGTCAAACCGAGAAGAGGTCAACTTATTTTTGTAATGGCGGTATTATTTCCATCACTAGTTTAGATACACTGATGCCATATGGATCAACCAATTCGTGTTGTCGACCATAAAATTTTAGGAGGAACGACCTCAAGCTTGATTGGATGTATAATTGTTGTATTAATTTATGTGACAACAGCAATGCTCTCTTCCGAAAATCCTGATAATTGGAACAGGCACGAGAGTATCGAATCAACCGTGAAATATAAACCCCGTAGTCAGGGGAAGCAGGAATTTTGCCACATATATAAGGGAAGTTTACAATAGGAAAGTAGATTTCATACCGTTTGTCGTAAACCTTAGAAACAAATTTTCTCTGTTGGCCAATTTCGAGGAATAATTCTAGGTATGAAGCAGATGTATTGAGTTTGTAGTCTCCGTAATTTCTAGTAAGCTGGCATATATTTGGTCGAGATGTTCACTGAACGTAAGATTATTCAATGACAAAACATCATCGATATAGCGAAAAGTGAAATTAAACGATCTGTCCAATTTCCTTTTTTATTTCGAAAGAGTCCCTGAATGAATTCTTCATACGAGTACAAAATCAAGTCGGCCAGTAGGGGCACACAATTTGCCAAGTCTCTGTTGAAAAACTCGGCAAGCAAATTCTACACAAATGTTGTCAATCAGAAAGTTCAGCATTTTGACAATATCACCTTCAATGTATTTATTAGCACACGCGATGTGTTTTCTAACAAAGTAAGACATCTTTTTACCAAAAACCAAATATTTATATCTTGGATTTCCATTTTGTTTAACAAAACACTGATGTATCAATTTTCTAAGACGGTCTTTAAAGTGTGAATGAAGAATCGTGGTATAAAGGGTAGAAAAGTCAAACGTTTGAATACTTGTAAATAATAAAATACTTATAGTAAAAGAAAAATTATCAGTCATCCGAGAATACGATTTTTGTTTTTCACGAGGCAAGCTCAATAAACGTCAGAGTGTCGCAAGCATCAAAAAGCCTAGGACTATCATAATAAGATTTGATGGTCCGATATATTTTTTTCCTAACGTTGAGAGAAAGGAGAGTAATTCATCTATATAACCTATCATTTGCTGTATTTGATTACAATATCAAAATGTGCATTATTAACTTTCAGTCCCACCTGTGTGTTCCCAAAAGGTGCAACAGTCGTTGTTTTAATAACAGTTTTCTCAGGGATCGATCCACATGAAACATTACTTAAAGTTGCATCAACAACATCTAGAAACGTGTCTGTAGTTCTTGGACTTCCGGCAAAAGCCGAAAAGATTTCTGTCTCCGCTATTGATCTTCGTCCAGCCTATTTTAATTGGATATATCGGGTTTTGAATGATCACACCAAAAGGTACCCTCCATTGATGTACAATTCTGTTTATGGCTACTATTCTCGTGATGAAGTTGTGTTATCCAACGTCGAAGTTTCCACTATGCAGTTTTATAAACTACTTGCCTACTCTGTTCATACGATGGGTAAAAAGAAGTTAGTTGTGCCTGCAAGCATTGATTTAAGCAAACTTGGTTCAAATAAAACCATTGCAGATCACATTAAAGGATTTTCGAAAATCGCTGACCTTGAAACTACAGGAGTTGACGTCATTGCTGTACACGAAGGTCGGGGTTATGGAAAAGCTGGATATTATTGGCCAACACAATTTAACCAACCAATCAACAATACCGACAAAAAACTGATGGAAATATTACAAAAACTGTATCCGACTATAAAAGCAAATGTAAGCTTTGGCGAAGTCTTTACTGGAAGTGTCCAACAGGTATAGTATTTTTAAATGTATCATTTTATTATTGTTAAGAAGGCTAAACAGGGCTATACATAGTTGCTTTCTTAAAAGGAACGGAGAAAGAAGATACAAATACATCGTTGTCAGCAGAACCAAAACATACTTTGTCCAATGCAACACAATATAAAAAAACAAATATACACAGGAGGACATTACAAAAAACGTTAGATTTTCTTATTTACAACATCTTTTTTTCAGTTTGGTGAAAGAGTTTTCCAGCAGACTGTCTGCATTCAAATGGGTTATAATTGTGGTCCTCTCAACGCCAGTCTATTTCTTCACTCGTTTAAGGCAGACTTTCTGCAAACGCTATCACAGGAAAAAAAGAGAAAAAAGTTAGCCAAAACCAATAATTTCAACTCCATATAGTTGTTCTCTCACTGAACAAGGCCGATTTGGTGATGACATCACCTCGTCTACCCAAATGAGCTTGAAATTAAAAACAAAAGACACTTCCAAGTCTGCATCATGCCTTGAATTAGACAATGAAGGAAGGCTTCACACAAAACTATATTATAAACGAGACTACTTCAAATTTCCAATTGTCAATTGCAACTTCTCGTTCATTGACAGTACTAACATTCCAGTGGCCTTGGCGTATGGTGTATACATCTCCCCACTCAAGAGAATGTGTCAAATACAGCGGTTTTCTAGACAGAGCTGGGTCGTTGACACAAAAACTGCTCAAACATGGATATGGTACTCCTCGGTTAAAGTCATCACTCCAGGAATTGTACGGTGTACACCACAATCATGTCAGCCAGTATTCAATATCCATTTCACAGATGAATACTTACCTGTCTCTGAAGTTGCATAGTAAACAAATAAAGGGCTGGTTGCTTTCTTCACCTGGCGGTTGTGATCTCATGATCCATTTACACTAAAATGACTAATGACGGATGGAAAAATGGAAATTTTAAGAGGCAGTAACTGCTGAAACAGTTCACCGCTGTTTTTGGGTGGGGTCCGCATTTTTCATATTTGTATGTATGCTTTTTTATATGTATATGTGTTGTGTTCTGTCTTGTTCGTGATCTCGAGATTGCCATGTCTTTCGACTTTTTACCGTTTGTCTGGTCCTTCAGATTTCTTTTTCTTCCTCCTTTTACTTTACTACAAAGTTCCTCCTTTTAGTACGAAGTTTACTCCCGGCCAGTAAATTCAAAATCAAACTAAACTATGTAATTAAGAGAGGGTGGACTCTATAAATATCAAAGCATTTATATAAATAAAACAAAAGGTATCACCCGAAAACAGATTAGAGAAACGGTTGGAAAAGTGTTAAATATGCTCAATCCTGGCATTTGGATAGTTGGTCATTTGTCCCTGCTAATAACAAGGTGGCTATTTTAAGCATCCATACCTGAATTGCATTGTTATCGTTTCTAGTGACACTTGTGAGCACTATAATATTCAAACTTACCGGATAGGATGAAGCGAGACAATACACTCTCGGATAGGCCAGTTAGAAAAGATAATTAAGGAGACATAGATAACTCGAGAATAAGACAGGAAATACACGGCAAAGTATGACAAAACTTATAAAATCATGAGTAAAAACAAGGAACTCACAACGAACCAAAGATGAAATCAAGTGGTCTTGAAGACATAAGGGAAAGCAGTGTTTATTTCTAAAAAAAAAGGTATTCCTTAGTTGGCGGCACTGCTAGTAATCGAAATTTGACGTCACGATAATTGACCGTGGTCAAATCATTGCCTTAATGCACACAAAGCTTGTCCGAAAAAGTTAAAATCTACATTTAACTACTAATAGTCGTCAGAGAACTCGAAATAAGTCTTTTACAAAATGTTTATTTATAGCTTTTCCTAGAAATACGAAACTACAAGACTCTCGTCAATAAAACTTCAGATGTTTGGTTATTAACAGAAGCAGAAGAAAACCTACAAGACGAACCATGTCTACCTGTCGACCCAAAAGGTTCCGGAAATTCTTTGAAAATGAATAGAGCCAGCAAGTCAAGGGTAGATAACTCACTGACAGCTGCAGGAGCGGCGGTGCAGAAAGTTATGGCATTTGCATACGATCCGGAGTTCACGTGTACAACAAATCGTGATAAGTCACCACTATTTGAGGAGATCACACGAGATTTTGGAAAACCAATCATAAGTAACTGCTCATTCCACTCATCATTTAATAGATCGGTTGTGTTAATTGGTTATAATTTTGACGGATTAACACAGGCCTTTACGGTAGAGTATATAATGTTTTTACCTTGAATAATGAATACGAGCACTCTGATTTTAGGTAAACCTTTCAGAATATTTTACCTTGCATCCAACAAAATTCAAGACTGTAATAAACTGGCGTTTTGTGGAAATTCAAAGCAAAGTAAATATCTGATTTTCTTGCAAATGTTTAATGTGTGTGATAGTTGCATTTGTGCATAGAAATTTCATTGAAGAATGATTTCGGTATGTCATATTAAAATCAAAATCGTATCATTAATACATTGTCATAAATTTGTGTTGGTTGTCGTTTTAGGTTGATTGGCCAGATCATGACGGACATCGACATCAAGATGACGTTCATGGATATTATTTTGAAATAGACTATGGTGTACAGCATGGGTTAATCCCTTCTTTGGAATATACTCAGTTATATGATCCATATGACATCATCTCATTGGCTGATCATGGATATGTTAAAGTTCAAGCTAAGGGAAGTTACCATGGATGCGAGTTTGTTTTCGATTACCGCGATAATAAATCCAATTAATGTTTTGTTTGGAAAGTATATGTTTTGTCTTTTTTAGCTCACCTGGCCCAAAGGGCCATATGAGCTTTTGCCATCAATTTGCGTCCGCCGTCGTCGTCTGTTAACTTTTCACATTTCCATCTTCTTCTCTGAAATAACAAAACAGATTTCAACCAAACTTGGTAGAAATGTAAAGCAGGTGGTCTTTCACCAGATTTGTGAAATTGGTGCCGTTACAAAATCAACATGGCCGCCAGGACCAATTATGCGTTCTCATTGGTCCAAGTTTCACACATCTTCTTCTTCTTCTCCTTCTTTTGGTATCCAGTTATCCATCAAATTTTGATGATTACTAACTGCTGCGCATGCGTAGGATAATAATAAATTAATATTTACAAAAGAATAGTGCCAAAAATAAACAAATACTATCATGACATGTGGTTAAAACTATTTACATAACTACTAGGTTTACTGTACTATGTTGTAGAGAACAGTAGGTGTCAACTGTTCTCTAAAAATATTTAGGGTTGGAGAAAGTACTACCTGTGGAGGT
>JAULBM010007161.1:0-11804 GCA_032357055.1 Geukensia granosissima
CTTTAGTTTTCAGTGTAGTGTTGTGTGTTCTATGTTTGTCTTTCGTTTCATTTCGTTGGCCATGGTCTTGTCTGTCTCCCGACTTAACGATTTCTGTCTGCCCCTTTGGTATCTTCGAATTCCTTTTATAATGCAATTGTAGAATACCCATGTGAAAGATCAGAATTTCATAGTCCAAAGAGACAAGGCAAATTTGAAACAAAATAAAAGAAAAAAATCAAAAACAAACATAACAAAGGACCTCCGTTACAGACCAGGAGTGGGATCAGGCGCACAGGAAGGGAAAGCATCTTGTGTGTTATATTTAGTTAATTCCACAAATTACAAATAATGGGTAATTTCTTTTATTTTTCGAGTTGAACGTCGGAGCAATGTTTTTTTTGTAGATTTTTAATTTGTAATCAACTCTTGTTTCAAGATTATGAAGGCGTTATGTCAAACAAATGCCTAACAAACATCCAATTAATCAGAAAGGAATAAAAGACGAATATAGTAGGTCAGTTTCTTTAAGTCAATTGGTATTCAACTCTTTATTATACAACATGATTTATTGGTTGATTAATTGCTTTATTTATTGATGCTTTAAGCAATATCCAAGACGGGACTAAGTTAACAATTAATTAATCAATACAAGACTGTTATCTGGGGAGAAAAAGGTGGGAAAGTTTTACTTCCACTGAATAAATGAGAGTTGGGTTTGGTCGAAAAATTAAACTATGCAAACGACCACTTAATGACCACTCAAATTGAAGTCTTGTAAGGGGTCTTTGGCGTGCAAAGAATGTCACAACGAAAAACCCGCCTATTGGAATTAGTAAAAATGTAAGCTTATTAATTACGAATGAAAAAAAAATTATACTCTTAATATTTGATGACGTTCTGCCTTATTCAATATGGCGACCTCAACAAGGAAGTCATTGAAAATCAAAAGATAACAATAAAGTAAAAATTGTCGAAGTAAATTAGAATTACAAAATAGTTGAAGCACCAGGTTATTACATTAAACGAAATCAATTTTCTACAATTTGATGTGGTTATATAATCCAACATAGGGGTCGTTATCATTGACCACGTGTCAATGACTCTCCTGAATAATTAGTACTTTTCACCTTAACTAATCACAGATAACCCTTTGACAAAATCTATCAATAATAAAAGTATAATGAACTTCTTAAGACTGCCACGATGTTTTTAAAGGAATATAAAGGACATTGCGGTATCAATTGAACGAACATGTGAGTAGTTCTTAAATGAAAGTACGAACTGGGATTTTTCGTATGAAGCATATAACGTCATGTATAATCGAAATGAAATATATACTTTAAATTATATTTTGAAAAAACCTCTAACAGAATAGAAAGTAGCTTATTTATTAGTTCAGATGCTGAAATAGTTTATATTTTCTTTTTCTGCTTAATAATTGATGATCATCTTAACGTATATAATATGGCGATCTGAAAAGGGAAGTCATTCATGATTTAAAGTTAAAAAATTAATTTCAAATACATTGTGTTTTATTTAACAAATTCTAAGAATTCTAGCAATGTAGATGTCATTCCAGCTAATTTCTTGTAAAAAATGAATTTTCTATCGATTTGATGTTGTTCAAATATAATATGCCCCAGTTTCTTGAACGCTAAGTCTAGAGTCTACTTTATGTCTCAAAATTGTCATGTCTGTAGTCAACGCAATGTTTTTTTCTAGAATATTAAGGCGTGCGTTTATAAAATTATTAAAGGAATTTTTAACAATGTCTGACGATAACCAAAAAAAATGTCTCACGAATTTCTAATAAATATCTGACGAATGACAAATAAATGTCTAGTAAATATCCAATAAATGAGAAATTAATAACAGTCGGATATAGGGTGTTAATTACTTAAAAATTATCAATAGCTATAAAACTAAAGAAGTTAATTTATTGATAAAAGTGATTGATGCTTAACGTTCGGCGGACAAGTGTTAAGCAATATTCAGGATGAGACTAAGATAATAAACAATTAAATCATACAAATAATGCAAAGTGGGGAGTTTAATGATGGCACAGTTTGACTGCCACTCGACAAAAATATTAGACAGGTTCGGCTAATTTATTTATAAAAATGCCAGCCCGTTGACCACTCAAAATGAGATGTTGTAAGGGTCTGTATAGAGCACTGGCATATCTAGCTTATTTAAAACTTTTTTTATCAAGCAAAGGCGAGGCCTTACGAATTTTCACTAAATTCATACTCCTACTGTGAATTAGCCCTGTCATTTAATGTATTATATTTCATGATCAAAAATGTTTCTTTAAAAAGTTTGATTAATAACTATATGGTCAGATTCATTTTAAACCAATTTGCATTATACATGTTAAATGTAGTAAAATATTTAGTTATTATAAAAATGTACTGAATATTTTGATTTTCAGGGTTTTCAAGTTTTATATTGAAGCAAAACAAATAATTTTATTGAATTTCTTGAGTTTTACCAATATCATCATTCAAAGACGTTTTTCTGCAGGGAGGTAAATTTATTTGGTTTAAAATCGACAAAATTGAATGATAAACTAACGCGCTTAAAAAAGTTGGATGTATCAACGGAATCCAGACCGATCCGATTTGTTAATTAGTACAACGATCATAAAGGTTTCGTTTTTAAAACAAAAAATTGTATTCTTCATCCTCTAAAAAACATACAAACAATATGGAACTGCATTTACAGAAATTAGGTGTATTTTGAGATTCAATGCTTGTATAGCATATGTAGATTTGACGTATTTCGGCATTCTCTGATAATCCATTTGCAATATATCTTCATTTAACTCTTTTATATGTTTAGTTTATTTCTTTTTGTGTACTCTTTTATCTATGTATTCTCTTATTCGGCCCTTATGCTGCTGATAAGAAGTTGCTCATTATGATACGTGTACAACATAAAGAAATGTTGGTAGGTATTTGCTTATATTATTAACATTGCTAATTTATGTTGTAGAAAGTTCCTTAAGAAAAAAGACCAAAGTGTAAAAAAGATTCATTGAATTCGCTTTTCGAATGGGTAATTGGTTAATGTCGGTGAAACGAAAGGAGTTACATAACCGCATGAATAAACATAGCTATGACATCAATGGCCATTCAAACGACATTGTTCATCAACATTTTAACCTGCCTGACCATTCTTTTCTTTCCATGCGAGTTCGTATCATCAAACAGTTCCACTATTGGACTAACAATCCCAACCAATCAACATCTCTCCGTAGATAAAAGGAAAACTACTGGATCAGAGAATTGGGAACGTCAACACCATGTGGTTGCAATGGCAAAATTGATGGTATAATATTTTATCAAGTCCTCAATGTAGTTCGGAGAATGTGATGAACATTTTCAACTCTACATCCAGACGCAGACGTAGCCACGGTCACCGACATCACACGCCTTCTTCAGCTACTGACGTTTCCCTCCCTGACCTGCTACCATTTTTACACAAACCCCTAGGTATGCATCACATTCACACGAAACTATATACCCTTCCTTTTTCAAAACTTCATTGTTTGTATAAATCATCCTTATTCAAGTATGTACAGACTTACAGCAGTCTTCATGGATATTGCCAATCATAGGCTTTTCCAATCAGGTACTTTTAAGAAAGAAGAACAAGAAAAACGGTCGTTTCTTTAACTTTTGTTTGCTAACAAAGGTCTTGACTCAATCAATATAAGCAACATTTACTCCATTATATACAGCTACCAATCTTAACTTCAATCACTTACTCCTGTCTTTAAATAGTTTTATAACATCTACCATTTATTTTCAATTCTACACTCAACTGCGGGGTGTGTCAAGAAGATGACATTTTTTTCTATATTGTACGTTGTTTTAACAGATTACTGAATCCTTGGACACATGGTTTGGAAAAACTAAAGCAGCAAGAGTAAATGTATTACTTGGCCAGAACAATGAGCATGTTATTAGAGATTTCTAAAGTTGCTGACCCTAAGACAACTTTGTTTGCGGAACGAGATATGATAAAGTTGCTGCTATTTTGTACTTGTTCCGAAAGCTTCAGTAAAAAAGTTCGTGATGTAGCGCAGTTCCAAAATAAGATGCCTAAGATGTCTTCTGATGTGATTACTTTTTTCAGTTAACATACGTCACCAATTTTTAAATATGTCTCTCCAATACCTATTAATTTTTTTAGCAATACCAAAGGGGGACAATGTCCAATTTTATCTGCACCTGATTCGCTGTATTGATGTATGAGGAGTGTTTTCCATGGGGAAATGTTAAGAAGTTTTGGACTTTGATAACCCATGTCATTTTCAAAGCTAAACCAAACAATTTTATATAAGGCATTTCTAAACTCCTTGTTTCATATGGACCTATCAATAAATTTCGCTTTATTTTGTCTGGCTTTCTGTTCCAAAGAAATGAAAAACAAAGATTCTGGAGGTCGGATATAATGTGGTCTGGTGGAGTAGGTAACACAGTTAATGTCTGATTAAGTATGGGTAAAGCTAATGACTTGATTACGGTTATTTTATCTAAATATATTAATCCCTGTATATCCAAGAATTCAAGAGTTTTTAATTTTGTCAATTTTTCCTCATAGTTTATTAAAGTTTTGTCATCCTGAAATAAGTCAAAGTTTATACTCAGTATTTTATATTTACCCCGATTGATTCCAGCTTAAGTTACAATCATTTAAATAGTTTTTCTTTAAAGTTCACCCTAGAGCCAATCCATATAGTTTCTTTTTTATCCAGATATGCTCTCAGACCAGCACACTCTGAAAACTTTTCAGGTATAAACAAGGACTGCTTTAAAGATTTTTCATCATCGTTTTCAGAAGAAGAGAAGAGTCATCATATTGTCTATCGTTATACATTTATATCTGGGTCATTTTTAATTGCTGCACTCATAAACTCTAATGATAATCTAAATAAATAAGACGATAAAGTATCTCCCTAACGTATCCCCCTTTGTTCTTCAAAGAATTGAAAACAATGTCCAGTTTTTATCCATTTACAGAAATGTGGACCGAAACGAAGAAAATGCAGTGCTCTGTCAATAAATTCCATTCTTAAGTGTCAAAAGCTTTCTCAAAATCCAGAAGAAGGAGGAGTCGTGGGATATCCTCTTCCTGTGTTTTTTTCTATTTTATAATAAATAAGTCTTGTACATTCCCCTATGTATTAACCTTTTATAAAACCCTGTTGGGTTTCAGAGATTATATTTTTAAAAAAAGGTTTAATTCTTTTAGCCATGTTGATGAGGTAATTTAAATTTAAGAGTGTAATTGGTCTCCAGTTTTTTTTTAAATAATTTATTTTTGCCCTCTTTTGGAATACATGTAATTAATCCTTGTCTTTGGCTAACAGAGAAAGACCCATTTACGAGACTATAATTATATGATTTAATTAAAAATCCACTTATATCATTCAAGAAAAAATTGCGTTGTAACCATCTAAACCAGGTGACTTTCCATTTTTCATATTTTTAAGGGCCATGAAACATTCATGTTCATTTAATTCAACTTCGTCATACATTTTTTTGCTTATAAGAGAGCGTATTAATAAAATTAATTGATTGTTGTTTAATATCCAGAAGCAAATATTTCATGCATTTTCATGACGGAAACAAGTAAGCAAACAAATCAATAAGTAGACTATAAAAAGAGACCGGTAAGGGAGTGACTTTTAGACTACTACTGGGAAAAAATTGCGGGTTGGATAGGGGCGGAAAATTTAGCCTTGTAACTGGTCGCCTACGGACCACTAAAAAGTGCTGTTACAAGGGGTTTCCAGCGTGCTTAGGACATGGCATTTCCTAAACACGGAATGTCTTTAACGTCTCCCTCTGGACGGATTGTGAATTGATATATCCCTTACAATCAGGGACGCCCCTTTTAAAGGACTAACTTATTAATAAAACGATAATTGTCATAAAAAAAGAGCTTTTCATGGTCATCATTAATCACTGAATTATTTGACTTATACAAATTTTGATAGAAAATATTTTTTGTTGATCAATAATATTAGACTGATCATTTGTTTTTTCACCTGTATCTAAGATAAGCTTTGGAATAATTTTTGCAGCGTTATGCTTTTTTTCTTAATTACAAATGTAGTTAGTAAATTTTCACCTTCAGCTTCCCACCTTGCTTTTGCTCTTGCCATAATCCCATTTACTTGTTTTTCTCTAATTATTGTCAATTTTTCTTTGATTTCCTAGATCTGATATTTTAACTGTTCAGAAGGGTTTGAACAATAAATTAATTGACATTTAGATAATTATTCTTCATGATCAATACAAGTATTTTCATTTTTCTTTTTTTAAGATATGAAGAGAAAGATATTGTCTTACCCCTTATAAAACATTTGAGAAGCTCCCAGAATAAATTTGGGTTTAATAGATATACAATTTTATCATCACCTATTGGTCGTGAATACTGATTTATAGTTTCCTTTATACATTCTTTAATTTCTGTGACATATTTTTTATTTCACAAAATGCTATTATTAAATTTCAACGTACACTTTCATTTTGTCTGCTTATAAAATTGTAAAAGAAGAAACACAGGGGAATGATCAGAACGATAGCTTATATCTATGTTAACATCTTTCACCAATAGTTCGAAATCGGTTGATAACAAAAAGTAGTCTAATCGACTTTGTTTCAGATTTGGTCCTCGCCAAGTAAAGCGCTTAGTGTCAGGGTTTTTAGCTCTCCAAACATCTGCAAGATCCAACTCTGCTTTAAGTTTTAAAAATTTTCATGAGCTTTTAAATTATTATGAGACAAGTAATTTAGTGTGTCTAAATCGTTGTCTTGGACTACGTTCCAGTCACCCCCATCATTAATTTTAGCAATTTCAGTTTAGACTTTTTCAAAAAAAGTTTGGGGAATCGTCATGAGGGTCATATAAGGCGACAAGAGTGATGCAGTAATCCTGGATTGTCATATCCACAATTAGATAATTTCCTGGATTATCCTTTTATTCTTTTTGAACAGTGTATGGGAAGGAGTTGTTTATTTAGATAGCTATTCCACTTGAGTGGCTGGTATGAGAGAAAAATGGGACTTATGTCCCAATTCATGTTGCCATTGTTTTTCTTTTTTCTTTAGTACAATGTATATCTATTAGCATTGTTATATCATATTTTTTTCGACAACGTTGGAAAAAATCTCTGCGTTTGACATCCTCTGACAGACCTATGCATTTGAGTGATCCAATAGTTATGGAAGACATATTCCAAACATTTTTTATTAATACCACAGATAATTATTTATAACACTGCAATTTGAAAACAATATAGATTTGAGAATGCAACATTGATATATAATTTTAAAAGTAAGGCTATAGACGTTACACGTTCAGAATAGCTAATAAGTACATGCATGTGTACTACAAGGCTTTTATAATTAATAAAATGAAACCCAATATCCAAACCCCTATCCCCATCAGTAACTTCCTTTGCATAATAGGTGCGTCACAACGAAACCTGTCAACTTTCCCCGTTTTTTTTTTGTTTTAATTACATATTTTTTATTACATTTGTTGATATTTTCTGTATTGTCTAAGTCAAAGTATATTTCGCAGTATTTCAATGTTGCTGGTGAGACTGTGTTTTCATCCCCCTACCCATACCACCAATTCTGTTGTGAAGTCAACATCTATCGAGTCAAAAACGACATATCATTGTTAGTGATAACATGACATGACATTCAAAAAGGACAATCATGTTAATATAACCATTGTTCCGCTCATGATTAAGGGAAAAACACAACTTGAAACAAGAAGCATAAATCGTATGGGCATTTGACATTTATAATGTAGACCTAAATTTAATACTGTGGATACATTAAATGGGCTTGTGAAAATTAGTTCGCAATGTAATAAACCTGCGCAATTACAGTTGAAACATCAGTCTCTTAATTGATATCGTTCGAACATTTGGGCTGCCATAATTTGCTTGCCATTCCGAAAGAACATATAGGCTCCGCCCACCTATAAGAGGCTCCGCCTATAATTATAGAGGAAATGTACAACCCATATAAACAAACAAGAGAAAGGGGGAGAGAAAAACACAGTTCTCGTAAGGAAAGTTAGTTGAAAAAATACACACTAAAGATTGTATACAGTTAACAACATGGACAAAATTTAAATATACAATCAACATGATCAAAGAATTAATGTAATTAATAACTCGAAATAAAAAACTAACTCATCAAAAATGATTATCAGAGTAAACTTAGAGTATGCTTAATGTCAAAAATCTCAATTGTCAATATTTTTGAAATCGTCACATTTGTATTGTGGGCTGGCCATTATTAGTGTAAATGAATGAACGACGGGATTGACAATGAAGGTCGATCACTTCGACCGGGTATATAATAGAATTTTTCACAGAAAGTCTACCAGAAACACTGTTTGGTGCCTCCGTCGGTTATTATAACATTTCTTCTTCACTGCCGACAAGTTTTTAAATGACTATGAGTGACATGAGAAGTGATTAACCAAGAGCAAACTTTGCACCGCTAAGTCAACATGGCTGTCCACCGTGAGTTCTAATGACTGGCGAATGTTATAGTTATTTAAGTACTGCAGCTTTATAGGAACATGTTTATGGTATTAAAGATGCACACACTTTTGCTCGTATATACTGTGAATGTTTCTGTACCATCAACAGGGCGAGCATTTAGTTGACAGATTTTTGTAGATGTGTCAAACTGTGCAATGCAACATCCAAGTCTCCGTCCACATCGAGCGTTACATTGGATCCTGTTCCTTGCTGCTCGCTTTTCCAATGATAACCCGCGGTATGCTGTCGCAAGCTGTGCAGAACCTGCATTCGTAACTATTGAATTTCCATGGTACTCTAAATGCAAAAATATCATGAACATTATAATTAATATAGTAAATGAGTATAACAGTGCAATTTGACTTTTGAATATTTGTTGGAAACGAATGTGTAAGATTTTACGGAAATTCATATATGTTTATGAAAGAGAAAGATAGGATTATTTTCACATTTACACTCCTAGATTTTGTAGCTTAGCTTTTTATCTTGTTTTAAGATATTTCACGTCTGTTTATCAGTTTTTAACTCCTTACCTAGTTGGTTGGTTTTAAATATACCGTTAATTATGTTTGTTTATTTCAAATTGTGTATAATTAAATACTGGATCTAGATTTATAGGATAAAAATTCACCCTTTGCCATTTATGTCCTAATTAAATATCAAAACGCCTAATTTAAATTTACAAGAAATGATTTAAGAAACACATACAATACACTGTCGCAAGTTTGTGTGATCGTAATACATATACTTCATTCGAAAGCAAATTTTCCATAATGACTTGCATTTTTATCTAAGCATTGACACACAAGGGGGCGCTGTAGTGTCAAGTTCCTTATTTGATGTTGTTTACAAAGGCGGAAGTTTAATTCATATCGAACTCATTTCCAGAGGAAAGTGGACATTTTTCCTGCATTTAATGGAAACAAGTTCGAAATTAAAGTTGTCTATAGGCAACAGCAATAAAATTCAAACAAAAATAATTTTGAAGAATGCTTAAAAATTAATTAGTAAATTATTAAATTAGAAAATTGTAGAAATTTAACAGTTTGAGAAATTCTTAAAACTAATTTAAAAAATCATATGCTTTCCATTTAGTGCAAATTTATTATACAAAAATGTCGGGGTATGTGAAGTTTTGTAACCAGATGAAAAGGGAACATGAAAATGTTATGTTTATTTATTTTTTAAATCTGAATGGTTGTGCTCCGGCAGGGCATGTAATGTAACTCCGGCTGATTTCAGAAAAGCGTTGAAACTGTCAAAAATAGAGTATCGGCGGAATGGGCTCTGTAATTAAAATAATTTGGTGCCAAAGTGGTTAATGGTTCTAGACATTTATTTATCCACATAACTTTAGTTGCAATGATTTTTCTTAACCGTCATCGTTACCTGTGACCATTCCGTACACTTCCACCTCACAAATGGTCAGGACAGAATCATCACGTCGTTTTAATCTGATAAACCTGCCATTGGTGTTGCTTGGACAAGTTATCATCAGATCGTTTGTATCAGTCGACTGGTAATGACAGTGAGTTTTCTGCCCTTGGTCAAAACAGCTCCAGGTGTTACAGGAACACATTGGCATTATGACATCGACATCAAAATTTTGTAGTTGTCCAGCTAAATAAGAAAGTGTCTTATCAAGTTTGTCTAGAAAGTATTTAGAGAAGGAAAGGTTTTAAAGGAAAATGAAACGATATAGGGTAACGTCAGAGAGAGTGCACTTCAATCAGGAGAAAAAAGAGGGATGTTAAAAATCTAGAGGTTTCGACAAGGTCTTCAAAGGAGCGGATACCATTCGTCGTGAGAAGCTCTAAATCGACGCAGATCTGATAAAAAACGTGTATACGTATAATAAAATCTTCGAAATCCTTATTTAAAACACTGATCTTACCTGAATATTGTCAAAAATATACATGTAACAAAACATTAAACACAAATACAAACCTTTGACCACAATTCATGACCTAGGACATTAACATGAGGCATGAGGTGGGGTTAAAATAAAGGAGTGGTTACCCAAACATCAAAAAACGAGTGGTCATACGAAAAACATCAAAGACAATAAAAGCAGTAACCGGCAAACTATGAAAAATGAAACAAAAAGTCACCCAATATAGATTGATGTAAAAAAAATTCTTGCAAAAAGAAGATCATCAAGCGTCTCAACACGAGATGTCATCAAACACAATGAGTGCGACGATTTATTACTTCGTTGTAAGAAAGACAAGATGTATGTTATGTCAAATTTATTAATATTGTTAAGGACTGAATAACACAGAAAAAAAGAAATCCACTGGATTACAGTCTCCTTGCTTAAGACAGGGACATAAAGTATGTTGCATGGTTGATCATTTTTGTGTGCGCTAATCCCTCCCCAAATCTGGGATATTAACGTGAAAAGACGAAAAACTTTTATATAGCACGCAAACAATTAGAAGAGGTAACATTATGAACAGACTTCGATTAAATACTTGCTGTACCAAAAAAAAAAATAATAAAATACTAGGTTCTCAAAAGCTATGGTAATACATCAATCAAACATGTTTGGTTGGAGCTTGTGTAGAATTGCACTAACCAAAGAAAACAGGGTATTGTTAGAATGTAAAAAATTAAAAGTATCGACTGCATGTAGAACAAAAAATTTAACAAAATAATGACTTAAATTAGAGTTGACGTATAATATTTAGCAGAGAGTAAATATTACAAGAACAACAATTCACAAATCTTGCAATACTCACTGTTATAAAGTAAACCTTTATGGAAAATCTTAAACAGTGATCGTTTTGGATAAGATTATAACATTTTAAAATTATTTAAATTTTAATTTTGGCTTTTAAAAAACTGATGGCTTCGTGCCACGCAAAAACAGTTGTATCCGACTCATAATGCACATAATAAAGTTTGCAAGGTACAGGCGACAAAAATACACAAATAGCATAATATTCTCTTTATAAACAGCGAAGATACTTAGCAATCATAAAGGACAAGGGTCGTTAAGCCACAGTTCTGGCCAAAATTTTATTCTGGAATTGATAAATGTTAATATATATTATTTCATATACTAGTTTGTGTTGACAAATGTCTATACAAAGAAAAACTGACAGTTTATAAATTAAATTGGTTCACAAATGGTCAATCCCACATAGAAATTGCTAAAACGTACAAGAGGCTCAGGAGGCTGAGCCTGTATCGCTCACCTGCCTTTTGGCAAACAAGTTTCAGAGGAGAAGATTTTTTA